>MU158788.1:407835-447783 GCA_015888305.1 Antheraea pernyi | reverse complement strand
GTGAACCGATTTTGATTATTCTTTTTTTATTTGAAAGCTGGTGCTTCCCATGTGGTCCCATTTCAATTACATCCACTACTTCCAGTACATCTCTAGGTAGCACACATATTCATATTTGGTTAATTTGATAAACTATTTATTTTCCGCTTTTTAGTGCCTTATGGGTTTTTGATTGATATTGAAGTCGGTTAATACTTTTTTTTGAAAATTTACTTTATTTTGCTATCGTTTTATTTAATATGTAAGTTAAAAATCGTATTTGTAAGCATCTATTGGGCAGTTTTTTTATATATTATATATATATATATATATATAAACCACTAATGACGATATCAACGGGAATAACGTTCTCCCCTCTCCTCTCTCTCTCCGTCGTTATATATATATATATAGTGGTTACGACATTAGTGGGCGTCATTCGGGTAAAATGCGAGCACAAAACACAATGTAGACAGTTTCATGTATTTTAATTTAGCTTCAACAATAGTTTTACACTATACAATGATTTCGTTGCAAAAATTAACAACTACGACCGAGCAGCGAGTTCGGGGCACCGATCTTACTTTAATCACCGAATATAATAATACTCTCATCAACGATCCAACTCGATCTGGTGCTACCAAACGAATGTCCCATATAAAACTGTCCACCTTCCAAAAGTAAAGATGGCGCCTCGACCACGCTCAAGGCATTAGCTCTGCTCTGATTGGTCATTACGTAAATTACATTGTATGTAGCTTCTATTATATTATTAAGGTTTTAAGCTATAGAAAAATGTAACAAATGAAATAGAATAAAAATTAAGTATTTTGAAAGTAATAAAATTGTACGCCTTTTAAAGTAAATGTTGTCTCGACTCCGCTCGAGGCACATGGTGTGTTCTGATTGGTCGTTATGTGAATTACAATATTCTTAACTTTTATCAGATTATTAAAGCTTTTAAGTTATAGAAAAATGTTATAAATCAAATAAAATTAAATTAAGAATTTAGATGAAGACAAATAATATTGTGTGCAAACAATAATCAACTCGACTTATAGCTTCCTCCGACATATATATTTATTTATTTATTTATTTAACTGTTTTAGACGTTATTGCGTTTATGGCGGTTTCATTCCGGTACCCTATCGCCATCTTTAAGTTATAATCCACAATATGCCGCGCCGGAGCGTCCATGGCCCGATGGATGAACCTACTAATGGCATCATCAGTCACGTCGGTATAGTAGACACAGGTGTGAGTGTGTCTGGATATTGCCACTATAGCATGTGAAACACTATCGTGGATTTGCATCCTTCTGCCCTTTGTTTGCAGGATCACCCCCGATTTGAAGGTCAATCCCTGGGATTCGTGGACTGTCAGAACGCGCGATCCTTCCCCTGCCCCGTAGCCCTTGTTTATCAGGGCTTTTTTCTTCGTTTTATTCTTATTTTTATATTAGGTACCTACTAATATCGTCAATTAACTTCAGGAGAGATTGTGGTCAAACGCCAGTAGCTATTCCTTAATAAAAAGGATGACCCATAAACAGATACGGTAGCTTTTCTTTAAATTGCTTCTTTTCAAGTAAACGTAGATGGCGTTTAAACAGTATAAGCATAATCATATAAAATTTGTATCTCGAACACTTATTGAAAGAAAAATAAAAGTTATCATTTCGCTAAATTACTGGGCTACCTACGTATAAGAAGTTTTCTTTGACACCAACAAATGTAGGTATTATACACACACACTTCATTTATAAACTAACTAAATTCAAGAGTATTTCATTATAATTAGGAAAACTATAATTTGTTTCACATATATCGTGTAATAATGTTGCTTACCAGCTAACGTAGCAGGAATAAACTGTGATTAAGTTAGATTCCATTATTTTTGTTCTAAACAATATAGTCAATGATTTTTTTTGGTATAAAGTTATTTAAGTCTATGGTTTAGGTAAAAATGGAAAGCGAACGTATTTATATTTTTGGTACAAAATGACAGTAAGTCTAAATTTAATTAACCTATATATAGCTGATTCCGTGACAAATATAACAAAAGATAGACAATATTCTTCCAGAAAACGCATCAATCTATTTTAAAAACCATGTAAAACGGTTCAGTGCATACTGTTTAGTATTGAGACTAATATACTGACACACAGACAGACAGCGACACCTTGCTTTTTACCATTAATTTAACATTTTTCGCCTAATTATCCCACAACAATCTGAAAACATAGTACACTTCTGGAATCTTCTTACCCTTATCGCACCCATGTAGGGTCGGCACAACATGTCTTCCTCATTCACTCTTCCCTGTCAGATGCCATTCCTTTTATGCACATATAATCTTTCATACAGTCCATCCATATCTTATTTGGTTTCCCTTTATTCCTATAATCATCTACCTTCATACTTAAAGCTTTTCTATATCTTTCATCTCTCCTCGTGACATGCCAATCCCGTGCTAACCTATTACTCCTTAACTTCTCTAACTGTGAGTGCTCAGTGCTGTCACTGGTGCTATTTTCAAACTTCCTCTGATGTACTCATTCTTAATCTTATCCCTTCTAATTACACCACATATCCATCGTAACACTCGCATCTCTTCTACATATAATCTTCTCTCATTCATACGAGTTCATTCTCTCATCCCTTTCGTATCCCTCGGATCCATAGAGAATGTCTGGATTTAACGTAGTTTTTAAACCAAAATACGTTATCTTAAAATATATATCCCCAAGTTAAAAATAAAATCGATAATTTAACAAATATTGGTGTTTGATTATTTTCTTTATCGATGCACCGCTGTAAATCAGCCGCACAGAGGAAATGGGCACTTAATTATAATCTAAGAAAATGTGAGTTGTTCAAAGATTTATTGTATTTCGAACGATGTAAAAATAAACTATCCCACCACCGGAATATAACGTTGCGCGGTGATTCGTTTATTTTCGACCATCGCCGGTCACGATTTACGACAACTAGCCGGCTCGAAAATAAAATCATATATTATATTATTTATCAACTCTTTATATAAAATTGTAAACACTTTCATCAAATCTGGATCAAGGTGGCCGTTTCGTAACTAGTTGATTTGTTTTTTGGACGTAAACGAGTGTTTTGATCGTTATGATAATGCGAACCCTCTGTAGAATTTTTCGTGTAGTACATCTTTCGACTTTAAGATTTAGCCTAGATGTTTACAAGGTCGCAGAACAGTCACTATTTACAGACCGGCAGATATCACTCAATAAATAAGATTAATATTGATTGATTCTATATAAAAATATTTATGCAACAACGTAAGTAATAAATAAGTAAAATAAATTAAGCCTTTATTGCTGTAAATATAAATTGCTTACAAACTACATTACAATATGTTTGTGTACTTATAATATATTATCGGCATCTAGGTTTTCCGGTTACAGCTTGTCCTTCCACAAAGGCCTCCTATAAATATTTCCATATGTCTCTATTCCTTGCTGTTTGGATCCATCCAACTACTTCTTTTATATCGTCCTGCCATCTTGTGTACTGTCTACCTCGGCTTCTTTTATTCTCTCTGGGATACCATTATGTTATTAGTCAAGTCCATTTCTCCTCTCATGTCTTATCATATGCCCATCTCCATCTTTATTGTTTATGTACTACTAGCTGGCCCGGCAGACGTTGTCTCGCCCTGATTATAAAAAAAATGCTTGACAATTTATATACCAAAACCTTCCTCACGAATCTCTCTATCCACTGGTGAAACCCGCATGACAATCCGTTCAGTAGTTTTCGAGTTTATCGCGAACAGACCGACAGACAGACGCGGTAGAGGACTTTGTTTTATAGTATGCAATGATTAGAATGTTTTTAAATATTGTCTAATCTTACTGTCTTCGTTCTATGCCGTTCTAGAACGCCACCATGTAAGTAACTTAGTACAAAAGTCGAAGAATATAGGCGTGATATGACTGCGGAAGCAATAGCATCATACTACAGCAGTATCACCGCTGCTGTTTCCGATTCTAAGGTCAAGGTTGGGCACAAACTGACACTCGAGTCGTACTAACTCCGTCTTTAAAAGAAGTATCAGGTGAGCTGCATACTTGACAGTCACTTCATATAACATAAAAAAAGAAACACGACTGATATTAGTCATTTTAATATATCAAGTAGTTTTAGCTAATCAAGTTAATATTTTTACAACAAAATAAAAAGCTTAGTCTAAAGTCGTAGTGAATTATTTCTTGCTGACTTCTAGTGCCAATGCTTTTTTATAATAATCATTTAACAGTAAATTAACCTGGTGTTAACACACTAGACCTGAATGAATTCTAAGCAACTATCTAAATACATTTTTCCATCGTCTAAACTTAGGGCATGTCTTTCGTTGGTATTGTTAAACACCTGGCGCTTGACAATTATTTGACCTGATGTTGAAGTTGTGAAGCTATCTATAAATTTATGTAAATCTGGTTCTTAGGTACGACTGCCAAAATGCACTTATAGGTGCTGGGTGATAGTTTTTCTACGTGATTGTATTTAAATTAACATGACTTTAAAAAGGTTTCACCGAAAACTTCGGCTCAGTATAGGATTCATATTTACGTTGACGGATATGATGTCCGAATTCAATACCACTTGTTAATGGCTACGCCCGGTACAACTACACACCTGAGAGATGATACTGCAACGCTATCGGAATATTACTAGCGCTACCATAACAGATATACATAAATTCTATATATAAATAAGAACGATTATATAGAATTGAC
Source organism: Antheraea pernyi (assembly GCA_015888305.1). Classification (NCBI taxonomy): domain Eukaryota; kingdom Metazoa; phylum Arthropoda; class Insecta; order Lepidoptera; family Saturniidae; genus Antheraea; species Antheraea pernyi. The sequence continues at coordinate 443,033 of MU158788.1, read as the reverse complement.
GTATCACTTAAATAACAATTTTTTAGTTTTGTGTATATAAATTATTTTGGGGTAAATGGGGATAAATAGTAATTGCTTTGAGTTCCACAGTTCGGCATATAAAAGGCAAGATGACGTTGATATACACGTACTTCTATGTGAAAGTTATTGTGAGGCGAAACTCTCCCCGGATAAATAGTCTCAGTGCCTACAGAGTGTTAATTGGCATCCCTGACCGACCGACTACAATGCGTATTTTGTAACACACTTCTAGATTACTTATACTCTGAAGTACTAAATTACTAATACTCTGAAGTACTAAATTACTAATACTCCGAAGTACAAAATTACTAACGCTCCGAAGTACTAAATTACTAATACTCCGAAGTACTAAATTACTAATACTCTGAACTACTAAATTACTAATACTCTGAAGTACTAAATTACTAATACTCTGAAGTAAACGATTTTATAATCAACGGACTATATTCATATATACAAAAACTAGCTTTTGCTTCAAGCTTCATCCGGAACAGTACTCCTTTTCGGGATGATAATAACCCTATGTCTTTTTCTGTAATACTAATGATCGGTTAAGTAGTTAAGGCGTGAAAAAAGCGTAACAAAGAAACTCCCATTAATATTTATATATAATTAGGATTTATCGCGGACAAAGCCACGGGAAGTCGCCGGTTGCATATATTAATAATAGCCAAATAGCATGACTAACGCAATAGTTTTCCAACAGTAATGTTTACAATAGTACCTAATTTTGTAACGATTTTATTAATCCGACGACAAATTAATGTTCGCAGGATAATACTGCGCATACGGTGGTCATGAGAGCCGATGAAAATGTGTTATGCGGCGCTAACGAATTTAAACAAACCTTCCGTGTAACAGCAACTATATTGTAATTGTTATAAGATATATTTATAAGTGCTATTTCTAGATTATTATAAATATAAAAAATACTAACAGAAGATATGAATCGAATCGTTGTCCTGTTTTAACATTCCAATATCACAATTTCAGTGACAATGTGATATAAGCATGTTTTTTTTTCTATTGAAGTGAAACTTCTTATGGCTTTGCAATTCTGATCTGCAACCTTTTTGTATGACAAAGAATGGTGGGAGTAAGCACTATGTCGGCTAAAGTGTTGAAAACACCGCTTCTCGTCCGATCACCGAAGTTAAGCAACGTCAGGCGCGGTTAGTACTTGGATGAGTGACCGCTTGGAAACAAACACTGCGTGATGTTGGTTTTTTGTTGTATTTTTTAAATTAAAATGTTTCCCTGTGACACAAAAGAGTCACTTCTATCGTGTTTTTTATGACAATCTGTATTTTTATTTAAATATCTAATGGATTTATTCAGAATATAAACAAAGTGTTAAAATCCAGATTACAATTATTTACAGCTTTTTAATCCTTTTCCAATGATATCATAACAGCTTTGTTAATTATTGTAAAAAAAAAGTATAACCATAGATTTATCGTAATATTATAATTGAAGACCTATTTTATTATTTTGGTATAAATATCGAATAAAAAATTCTTGTTTTGTAAAAATGTATAAACTATGTATTTACTGTATTACTTTACGCTGTATATACTGTACTACAAGGTCTTCTTCTTCTATTTTATTTTTGGCAACCAGTCCTCTGGTAGACTATTACTGCCATTGTCAAGTGAGTATCGATATTACAAGTTTCTTGATATAATTTGGTGGCCATCTTGTTAGAACTTTACTGGGTGTTTTTGTGGCAAGTCTGAATCCATTCTCCGTGGATTTACGATCCACTTCACTTCTGCATAATAACCAAACTATATTACGTAAAGCACCACCAACATTACACAATATAGAGCCAGATAACACAAGATTATGGACAAAACATAAAGAACACTACATGGCATTCCAAAATCCCGCCAAAAACTCCGTACTACAAGATCATGTATTGAATATTTCGCGAAGTCTTTTATAATTAACATTACGAATACCGTACAGCATAATTGTACTATATCAGTTTGAGTTCTACTTTTAATAAATTGTATGACTGTACAAAATAGAGAATGTTATAGCTTTCTCTACTGTATTTCATACTGGAAGAGGTTACGTCAGTGATGACAGAGCTCGTTACACTAGCAATAACTATTGACTTGAATTAAATATATTCATACATTTTGTTAATTATAATAACGCATTGTTTGTATAATGTATATATATACCTTATGCAAAATAGATACAAGTAACTTCATTATTACACCGACTGACCTGTCTGTAGTTTGTTTGGTCTAGTTTTTCTTTGGTGCTATAAAATTTATTTTTCATGAAATTGTAATTATAGATTTTACGGTACTTCAAAGATCGCGTATTTCGTGGCGATGCAGTTTAAAATGTAACTTACTAGCTATTGGCCGCAGCTTCGCTCGCGATAAATAGATTTGACAAATATACAAAATTTCGTCATGTTCGGATGAGTAAGGGAACTTACCCAATCCACGTAACCCATAGTTGACAACTTTTTAACCCCCTCCCTCCCATCAGTGACAATCCGTGGTATATTAGGACACCCCCTCCCGCCCCCTCCAGTTTTCACGTGGTAATTTATAAATATGATTTTTAATCATTTTTTTGCGAACAGAAGGATAAAAAAATATATATTTGTCTTTATTTTACGCCAAAAGTATATGCATAATTATAGTTACCAGTGAAAATAGAATATTACATATCTAGGCCAGTAAATTAGTCTCAAATCACATCTAATTGTTGGTCGAGATGAAGCTGAGACTGATGACTGACCAAATCGTGAGTTTTAGAAGTGCGAGATCTCTTTTAGAAGATATTGACTACGTGACAAAAACCTAACCCCCTCCCTCCTCCCTGTGACCAAGCGTAGTATTTTGAAAACCCTCCTCCAGCCCCCTAAACTGGTCACGTGGTTTGGGTATGTTCCCTAAGTTGTTAAAACGTCATAGCGTAACAAACAAACATACTTAATTTCGCACTCATAATATTAATAAGGATTTTCAAGTACAGTTGCCCCAATATATCATTTACGTCAGGTCATCAACTTGAATGGGGCAGCTAAATCAGAGGCACTCTAAAAATGGCAGCATAAAATATTGTTCTGGCCTTTTCCTTTTTTTGATCTTTTTCTAAATGGATCGTGACTACCAAACACCAAGTGTAATTTCAATTGCGTGTCGTGTTCCCAATGAACCAGTGTTGGTCCAGTAAGGTATGTATCTGTACCCGGGTAACAATCATCATGAATATAATGAATGTACAGTGACCATTTATAATTTGCACTTCAGTATCAAACAGTACAACAGCAATTAGGACACTTGCAAGTCGTAGAGGTGGTAGAGCCACGCTGAAGCTATTACTGGTTTCAGTATGAATGGGTCGGCTCGCCCGGGGTAGTACCACACTCTCACAGAAAACCGACGTGAAGTAACAGTGCTTGCATCGTTCGGTCAGTGAGAGCGCCGTATAGCCCACCTCACCTCCCCCTCCCGCTGCCCACTCCCATCCCCCACTCCCCCTACCCCAAAGATAGGGTGGCAACGCACTTGCAACGCTTCTGGCGTTGTAAGTGTCTATGGACGCTGGTGATCGCTTAACATCAGGTCACCCACCTTTTCGTTTGCCTCCTATGACATAAAAGAAAAAAAAGGTCTGCATGAAAGCGGCGGCCGTCGAAGGGTTACCGTTCTCTTGGTAGTATCGCTATTAATTTTAGGACTACACTAAAGAAATGCAATAAGAACTTTGGGTACACTTTTAAATGACTTCTAATCTCGTACAGAATTTATGTTATTACCACATGAAGCGATTCTATCTAATAAGTCAACACAAGCGTGATTATATAACATTATAGCAGGAGGGAATTAAAATACCCATGAATCTAGTTTAAGTATCTATTTCAATAAACATCGCTGATAACCGCCTACGTTAAATCTATAAAGTAATTTAAAAAAAAAAACAAACATAAATCGTTTTTTTTCAAGAACTCGTTGGTGTAATTGATGAGGAATTCTAATAATAAACAGACATATCTTTTTCAGCATTGATCGAACCGAGCAATGAGTGATAGGTAATATCTTTTTTATACAAACAGGAACATACGATCGTATATTTCCTGTATTATGAATGAAAGTATTGTGGGTTGTAAAGAATGTAAACACGCTGTATATATTGCTGAAAAACTAACGGTGAACGAAGGAAATATTTGAGTTACCAGCAAACATAAAACAAATGTTACCAGATCAGTTAACATGATTCAGTCTCACTTAAATTCAGGTATCTAAAGATTGGAATAGTTTTTAAGCGTAAGCGTATGTCAACGGACATTGGTGCCTTGTTTGCACTAAGTGAAAATGCAGTTATTTAAACAAGCTCATAAAATTCGAACTCGATACAAATCACTGTTTTATTTTCTTTCAAATGTCTGCAAGGAGTTACCGTAGTGTAAAAGTCCAATACGAAAATTGAGAGATTCCCAATTAAGACGAACTGGTAACAAGCTGACAAATACACAACATAACTAGCCTCAGCCCGCGTCTTCGGTTGCGTGGAATATTTACTCTGGGCTAACACTAGCACGTAGCGGATGCTCTCAAGAGGAAATATCCTTCATTGGTGTTCCGCTCCTATTAGTCTTAGCGTTGATATATAGCCTATAACCTTCCCCGATAAATGAGCTATATAGCACTGAAAGAATTTTTCAAATCGGACCAGTAACTCCTGAGATTACCCCCTACAACGTCACAAACTCACAAACTTTACCTCTTTATAATATTAGTATAGATGAATCTATTGAATATGAAGTAACCCAAAAGTATGATCGAAATACTAGGATAACAAGACAAAGAATAAAGTTGTTATGTGTGTCTTCTATCTTCTTATTCTATACATATAATAAAAATGTAAATGAACCGTGTCTGTACTTTTTTATAAACACATAAATCATATCTTCGGGAGTAATTTAGTCTTTGTTTGATTAAAATCGGTCCACTCTATTAAAAGTTATTGTAATTAGAATGACGGCTCGAGTTAAGTAAGAGAGAAGAGTACTAATCTATAATTAATTTGGTTAAATGTGCTAATCTCAGGAATTACTGATCCGGTTTTAAATATTCTTTCAGTGTTAGACAGCTTATTTAACGAACAAGGGCTATATATTATCTCGCTAATATCATTAAGAGTGGAGTCCCAATTAAGAATGTTTCAAAATCGTTTTTCTGAGAGCTTGAGAGCGTCCGCTGCGTTTTAGCGTTAGTCCAAAATAACTATTACACACGGACGAAGTCGCGGGCAGAAGCTAGTATATAATATTATGAAAATGCAAGAAACAATTTGGACTGTGGATTGCAGCTGATTGGAGACTGAAGAGACGGCGCTGAATAATTATCAAACTACAGTATATATAATAAGGAAATTAGTGTAATTAAGTTTTAGTAACTAACACTTTATAAGATATATTTTTCATTGATATTTAAAAAAATACAATAAACATTCGTGCAGATACATTTTAATAAGAAAAATAAGACACTGCCAGAGTATGTATGTGTTATGTGTATAAGTAATGTTAACGTCCAAAATTCGCAGCTTTGAGAGATGTTCAAATATTTGGACACAAGACAAATACGAGTCGAGATACGAAATGGGTATGTTATATTGAATTTACAGCTTTTATTATCACAAACATCGACACGTGCGTAACATAGAATAACAATATATGTAATCTAAATAAATACGATTATAAAGGTGTGTAAGGGGCGTCGAATAACATCATAAGACTTGAGACATTCAAGCCAACCTCACCTGCACATGGTGCACCCTGCTGAATTACGAACGAGGCAATGGCGAAAGCGGGGTTTCACAGGCTGACTAGGTCGCAACCACGATGTATATGGCGAAAAAGCCCGTAATAGTGATTCGCTTCTGCGTGTCACATTTCGGGATCAGCCTTATATCCAACTCTTTACAAGTCGGCATGTTAGTGGCAACCGGCGATGAATAGTGTGTCACTCGGTGGTCGCCATTGTTTTTGGATTGTACTGTGTTTACTATTGGGCATAGTGCAGTCATTTTACCGTGCTACAATTAAAAAAAGGTCTTACGAACTAGATACTAGATTTATTAGAAATAGAACGAACTAGATTTATTTTATTTATCTATTAGCAGACAAACGAACAGGTAGGTCACCTGATGTTAAGTGATCACCACCGTCCATGGACAATAACAACACCAGGAGAGTCGAAAGTGCGTTGCCAGCCTGTGTTTGGGGGAAAGGGAGTAAGGGGGGGAGAGGAGAGGGGATGGGAGGTGGTCCTCCGGCGCTCTTACTGACCGACTGACACGTCGGTTTTCTATGAGAGGGTGGTACTACCCCAGACGAGTCGACCTATTCATGCTGAAACCAATAATAGCTTCAGCGTGGCTCTTCTACTCTTAAAAGGTCTGCCATTGTGTGCGTATTATGCAAAATATACTGGATAGATTTTAATATTTTTTGAAGTGAAAACTTATTTAGGCATGTTGAAGTGTATTTTTTGGCAGGAGATAAACTTAAAATTTCGCGTGACGACGGGCTATTAAGCGTGACCTGCCTATTGCGTCAGACTAGCCACGCGTGGTATAGCGGCCTATGTACATGTAATACTGATATATTGTAGCTCATCATAGATTCGATTGATTAATAAACTTTATAAGAATATATATAATTATTGCTCTGTGACATGTGTGATTTACGCTATAATTAATTTAAAAATTCAAAAGAGACAAAACAGATATTCCATCGTTTTGAGTTCTCATTTCTATCGGCAATCCTTACGACTGTCACAACTTTTCGTTTTACTTCTATGTCTTGGTACTTATCTACAAATATGATGATAACTTACTTTAACATAAATTTATGAAAGTTTTAAAAACTACGTTTATCATAGGTACTATAATATAGTTAATAAAATTTTGGACGCAAAATATATTTTTCCTTAATTTTTGAAGTGAATCTTCAGAATTGTGATTTCAAACCGGATGCAACGGAAAAACGACAGGTAAGAGACACAAATACAAAAATTAGTGAGCCAGAGCGAGAGAGCAAATGTCGGTGTGTATGTATATTACACACTGTTTAATACTTGCTTGTATTCGAGCATTTAACGTGTGTTAGTACGTGTGAAAAGTACGTGAGCTAATACTACTGTACACTGTATGCGGCTGCGTATTACAGCTTTTTAGTAAGAAGTCAGCGTGGTGTGTTATTATTTAACAGTGTTTTTGTAAGTAGTTTTATATCCTGTTGTGCTAAATATCCTACCCCTGTTATATATATATACATTTCATTCTTTTGTCGATTTACTGAAGTTTCACTTCTATCGTGTGTGAATCGCACATACACCTTTTTTATTTTTTAATGAAGTTACTTCTCTACATAGTATATATCCTTATGATAATAAACGGCGCCGAAAAAGTACCGTGTGCACGCTATTTGACTCTGTAACTGGGAAAAACTCACGAACGGACAAATTACTATAGTTGTCTCAACTCTAAGCCCTTCAATTGTAATTTATTTTGTTCACTTTTATTCAACCACTATAATAAACTTTTGGTTGATAAAGCCGTTACTTTACGAAAATCCATCATATATGTGCGATTGGACGTTACTTTGCAAGCAGCAGTGCAAAGTAATATTCAATCAAGCAGAACTATAAAAATCAACGAATTGACTTACGGAAAACATTATGATAATACTTACTGATCACTGATAATTTTACTAGCGAAGCTGTGTCCAAGCTTTTTTTATATTATAGGAGGCAAACGAACAGACGGGTCACCTAATGGTAAATGATCACCGCCGTCCATATACGCTAGCAACACCAGGGGAGTCGTTGCAAATGTTTATGGACGGTGGTGATCACTTAACATCAGGTGACCGACCTTTTCGTTTTTCTCCTATGATATAACAAGAAAGCTTGGACACAAGTTTGCTAGTAAAATCATCAGCGACCATTAAACGTTATCATAATTTTTTTTACAATAAATTGACTACATTAATACTAAATATAGCGAAAACAATTACGCAATTATGGTTATTTTACAGAGTTACTTTTATATACCTTCCAGAAATTGGTTGATTAATAATTTCACTGGCAAAGGTATTATTAACGCTAAAGTTTACTTTTAAATAAATAGGAAAACAATCCAACTAGCAGTCAACAGCGTACCAAATTATCAATTCGCTTATTTTAACAACTTCGCAAAGGTTTATTATGCAATCAAACACCGTACCGATTTAGACTGGCAATAAAAACAAATGCATATATATTGAACTATTAATTTGAACATAATGCATATAGCGTGGGAACTATGCGCATTCCTTTTAACGAAATGCAGCATTCGATAACTTTACATATACTGCGTGTGTGTTTCAGCGATTTTCCGACACGCCCGCACTGAAATCTGCTCGCCTCTTTCGCACTTTATATATACATGTATAGCCGACCTTTTCGCACATTGTAGCGGGAAAATCCTATGGCACTACGGCCAGACCTGTAGATTCACGCGATGAGCGAAGACGACTTTTTCGCAAATACTATGTGACGGGAGCGCGTGAGAAAAACTTTTTCTGTTTTGTGAACTATCCTCGTTTCCGTAGTGATTAGTGATTTAGTTTATTGTGTAAATATAAGGAACCTTTTGTTTTTGTGTTCTACTGAAAGACGTTATAGTGAGGTAAGTCATTTAATTTTATTAACTTGGACTACGCGTAAATCTATATTTATTGCAATAATTGAATCGGGAATAGGATTTAAATAAAATTGCTTATATCAGTGTATACAGTTGTGAAGTGGAATTCTTATGTATAAAAGTTTCACATTTTTCACATTTATAATTTTAGAGAGTGACCCATCGACGCCATAGTCCACAATCATAGTAATTATGGGAAAAGGGTGGTGTAATTAGGTAGACACAGCACAAATAATAATGTTGCCATTTCACGGGCAGAAAAATATTAATTAAAATGATTATGTACTAAGAAATCAAATTGTAAAGGTCCTTAGGGGCGGCAAAATATGAATAGCCGCAGACTTGTAAATCCGCCATTGAGACAGATCCTTATATATACTTACACATACACACAGATACATATCTATCTTACGTATAACGCGTAACACAAAACTCGTAACAAAAAAAAATCCGCCATGCCATAAGAAGTTACATCTCAAAAATAACGTTCTAAATATATTTTCGTATAAATATTTAAATAATAAATTTACAGTTACATGCGAGATTACTAACCTTTAAATGTAAACCAATGAAAAAGTATTAAAGACGCTTTTGTTCGCGGAAACTCTTTAGTTAGGGTTCTAGGCTATCAGCCGGGCGAAGGAAGCAGCATGGGAGGAGCTACTCCAAACGCTGGAGGGGGATCCTTGGGGGCGCCCGTACAGGGTCGTACGAAAGAAGTTACGGTCCTGGGCGCCCCCGGCGACGGAGAACCTCCGGCCGGAGGTGGTGGCGAGGGTCGTGGCAGAACTTTTCCCCGACCCTCCGATGCTACCAGCTCCTCCCATGCCTCCGCCTCGGAAGGTAGTCGAGGAGGTGCTCGGCGGGCCTCCCCCTCCGATAACGGAGGAGGAGATAGGGAGAGCCGTGGAACGCCTCCTCAACCGGCGAAGAGCGCCCGGCCCTGATGGGGTCCCGGGTCGGGTGCTCGGCCTTGCCTTGGGCCACCTAGGGGGGTGGCTTCGGGAGCTGTTCGACCGGTGCTTTACGGTCGGACAGGCTTAGTTACAGCCCTCGATTTGGATCTCTATCACCAAATGTATCTAGATATGTTCCGACAGATGGATAGTGTCAGACCGTCTTTAAATATATCGTCCTAAGATGATAATGTTATCCCAAAACGTCACGTAATATATCTATATATAATGTGATATATATGTAAAACATGGCCTAAATGTTATACCAGTGTATAAACTACTACCATACCGAATTTCGTCAAAATCCGTTCAGTAGTTTTTGCGTGAATCCTGTAGAAACGACAGACAGACGGACAAAAATTTTAAAAACTGAAGAAATGTGTTCTGTCTTTGATTCTAAGCCCTCTCAGTGTATTTTTTCTTTAAAATATTTAATGTACAGATTTCGTCCCGTTAGCCTTTTATTATATGTATAGATAAGAATGTAAATCTAAAGTGACTGACTTAATAGATTTTCGTTAAAAAAAATTGTCACAGGTGTCTTGGAATAAGTAATAGAATACATTTCAACCATCTTTACAAATGTCTATCTGTTTATATGAACACGCATCACTGCTAAAGTACCGTGTTCACAATACAACCTCAAATCATAAAGCATATCTTCGGGAGTAACGTAGTCTTTGTTTCATTAAAATCGGTCCACTCTATCATAATTTATTGTAATTTGAATGATAGCTCGACGGTACGAGAGAAGAATAGTAATCTATAACTAATTTGATTGAACGTGCTAATCTAAGGAAATACTGGTCTGATTTGAACAATTCTTTCAGTGTTAAATAGCTTATTTATCGACAAAGGCTATAAATAGGAGTTTTTGGCGGGATCTCGGTCTGTCATGTAGTAGATTTTATTTTTTATTCATAATCTTGTGTTACTTGACTCTATATTGTGTAAAATTGGTGGTGTTTTATGTAATATAGTTTGTTTATTGTTCATAAGTGAAGTGAATGGAAAATAATACCACGGACCATGAATTCTGAGATGCCACAAAAATTCCATGGAAAGTTCTAACAAGTTGGCCACCATCTTGTTAGTTCATTGAAATTATATCAAGAAACTTGTAATATCGATACTCACTTGACAATGGCAGTAATAATCTAAAAGATTGGTGGCCAAAAATAAAGTTAAAAAAAGGCTATAATATATTATCACGTTAAGACCATTAAGAGCGGAGCACTAATGAAGAATGTTTCAAAATCGGGCTTTTTTCCCTTTTGAGAGCTTCCGCTGCGTGTTAGCGTTAGCCCTCAGTAAATATTTCACGCAGACGAAGTCGCGGGCTTAAGCTAGTGCCAAATAAGAGTGTCATCAAACATTAAACTTATACGTTGTTATTGCAAAAAAGTTAAATACGTATTAAATACTTGGTTTAAAAAGTTTTCCTAATAAATGAACCGCGCTCGCCCGAGGCAAGTTCGCGTTATGCTTTTTTCACAATCCTAACCTAACGTAACCAAAGCGAGAAAAAAGAGCAAGATGGCGAACATTCAGCGACCGCGGTGCATTTAATATGAGACCTTTTTAAAGCCAGGGTTCAATACGTATTTAACTTTTTTGTAATAACACCGATAAAGTGTAATTCCATTACATTTAAACTATATTGTAAAATAGCTGTCCCCGCGACACCGTCTGCCTGAAACTTAATATAAAAAAGCAGGGACTAATAAAATCATTTGAATGCAGTAAGTCCATTTACTTACTTACGTTCCTCTCGTACGTCAGTCACGTTGTCTTTAAAATTATAATAAATTTTGTCAGAGTGAAAGAGTGAGTTTTCTGGGTGAAGTTTTAACGTGAACGCAGTATTTAAGCAGTGATGCGTGTACAAACAAACAGACAGATAGACAGAGAACCATTTCTAAATTAAATATATCGTCCTAAACCTACCTTATTCCCTATTCCCTCCTACCTATAACATGGGGTCCTTCAAGCGTATCGAAAATGCAGGCCGGCATGACAGCGACGACTGGCGAAGGATGACGTATCTCTCGGTAGTTTGGTAGGTGGTAGAGCCACGCTGAAGCTATTACTGCTTTCAGCATGAATGGATCGGCTCGTCCGGGGTACTACCACCCAACCCATAGAAAACCGACGTGAAGTAACAGTGCTTGCATTGTTGCGTTTCGTTTGGTCAGTGAGAGCGCCGGATACGCACTTCCTCTAACCTTCCCCGTTCTCCCCCTCCCTCTCCCCATCCCCCACTTACCTCTCCCCCAAACATAAGCTGGCAACACACTTCCGTCTCCCCTGGTGTTGCAAGTGTCTACGCAAAATGTCACGTAATGCCAAATGAGATTATCATCAAAGTTTAACTTATATGGTGTAATTCTTACACTTCGTCCACGTGGGACCTAATGTACAGAACAGTGATTAATAAAGTCATCTGAATGTATTAAATCTATTAACTATCTAATTTTCTTTTGTACTTAAGTCGCATCGTCATTAAAATTACAATAAATCTTTAGGTCAGATCCGAGGTAACAGCAACAGCCCAAGCCGAGGTGTGCCGCGCACCCTTGAGCTAGTTGCCCAAATAGAATCGGCTGAGTGCCTTAAGCGCTCGCCTTAGTAGTCCGGTGACCTTCATGAGCTTCACCGGACAAGCTGTAGAGCCCTCTAAAAATACAATAGCGTAGTCAGTTCGAAAAAAAAAAAACAATAAATTTTGACAGGGTTAAAGAGTGAGTTTTCTGGGTGAAGTTTTATCGTGAACGCAGTATTTAAGCAGTGATGCGTGTCCAAACAAACAGACAGATTTCTAAAAATGAGTGAAATATATTTTATTACATATTCCTAGACATCTGCAACAATTTCACAAGAATCTAAAAAGTACATACACTTTATATGTACTTTCTTATTATATGTACTTATAGACTATTATTAACTGATTACCGCCTCTTTCGTTGTACATAAAAAAGGCAAAGGTCAATAGAATGCAAAAAATAGATAACCTAGAACCATCTACGACAAAATACCGCATAGAATGGTCGTAGGCTTATACGGTCAGTAGTTTTGACAATGACTGTATTTTCACTAAATTTGTATAGAAAATATATGACTTTTTATAATAGACTATACGCTGCCCGCGACTTCGTCCGCATAGAATAGTTACTTTGGGCTAACGCTAAGACGCAGCAGAAGCTCTCAAAAGGAAATAAAATCCCGATTTATAAATATTCTTCATTGGTGCTTCGCTCCTATTGGTCTTAGCGTGATGATATATCTATAGCCTTCCTCGATATTTGAGCTATATATAACACTGAAAGGATTTTTCAAATCGGAATAGTAGTTCCTGAGATTCCTGTTCCCCCTACAACATCACAAACTCACAAACTTTACCTCTTTATATATTAATATTAGTAAATAGTATATATAAACTCATCACACAATCGATTTTAAAAATTCTTTAGGCTATAGAATGCTATATTATCAGTTAGTAAATGTATTTTATTTTCTATAGCCACATACATAACGCGAGCAAAGCCGCGAGGTAAAGCTCCCGCCCTGATAATAAAAAAAAACCTTGACAAATTATTTACCTAAATCTTCCTGATGAATCACTTCATACTGGTGAAAACCGCACTAAAATCTGTTCAGCAGTTTTTGGGCTTGTCGCGAACAGACAAACAGATATTTTGCTTTATAATATGTAGTGATATATATAAATATGAAAATTGATGCTGAAGTTAAAGTTCTACCATATAAAATAGACGGGAAATTTGTTTTTTTTCTTCAATTTCCTAGAAATTACTGGCATTTGGTGTTATTATAATGGGCCAAATCGCAATTTTTAATAAATAATTAGAAAATAATTAAAGATAATAAGAAACTCTTCAAAAGTACATACAGTTGACTGACGTTCAAGTTCATATAAATTCTAACTACTCGTACTTCCAATAAAATCTAACACTTGTTAAATAATTTAAAAGACATAAAACTAATTATTTTATTTATATTTGATATATTTATTATTAAAATGTCATGTATCCTTTCAGCTCACAATCCTATCTCTTTGATATAAACGAACTTTATTGTAGAAAATTAAATTACCTTTAATTTTTTTTAACTTGGATCGTTTCACAGGAAAATGCGAAATTCACAAGATTATTTCGTCAAAATTTGAAATTTGGTAACGTACATATATCAACATATATGAGCTGACGTCAATCTACTATAAATACTTCCAAAGAATCTCTTTTTGTCTAAAGTTTGCACTCTGGTACATCACAGTAGCTTGAAATATCAATAAGTTATAGGAAATTGAAAAAAAAATCAAAGATTCGTGTTTTTATATGGAAAAACTTAAAATAAAAAAACGTCTATTTTTTTAGGGATATTTTTATAATATATAGAATAATATTTTGCCGGAGATGCGAAAAAAGTCTTTGAAAACGAATCACTGAAATAGATATAAGTGTTCGATAAGGTCATTTCTTCATAATAGCTTTAGGTCTGTATTAGAATAGTTGAAAGAATTAAAAAAAAATACGGAAAGAATACATCGTGAAAGATTGCATATACAAGATATTTCAATTAACATAAATCATTAAATATTATAACACAAAGTCCTCCGTCGCATCCGTCTGTCTGTTTGTTCGCGATAAACTAAAAAACTACTCGACGGATTTTCATACGGTTTTTACCAGTATATAAAGTAATTAATGAGGAAGGTTTGGGTGTAATTTGTCCAGATTTTTTTTATTATCAGGGCAGGACGACGTCTGTCGGGCCCGTTAGTGATTTATAAATTAAGAAAAAATAGAACCACCTAAAACAATTATGTCCAATTTGGATGCGAAATTACTTATCCGTGCTAATGATTCGTAGGTATTATCATTGGTAGTTGTTGAATTAAGATATTCTGTATATTGCTCATTCTTTAAAAGAAATTAAAAATAATTATTTTTTTTGTAAACCAATATATTAGTAAAAATGATAAACATTGTATAAAGTAGAAAACGAACACTAAAAGTAACAAGTAACGAGGTTTTTTTAATATTGCTTCTAGGTGAATTAATTTACGTACCTAATACCGACTGAGTTTGAACCTTATCCTGCCAGTCATAGGGTTTAATTTACAGAGATAATATTTGATATTCAAATTTTATAAATGAATAAATTGTAACTAACAACAGCTAAGAGAAATACGAATTGAATAAATTGAATACGTACATATATTTTAAAGTGTTACTTTATTTATTTATATGAGATCGTTGCCAATAAACATTGTTTCGCTGCAATACTATTTTCAAGATAGTCCAACTGATAGATATTGTTCAATAAAATAACTTACGACTAATTGAACCGTCAGCTAACTTTGTTGCATCGTATTTATTATGTTATTATGCACAATCTGCAAATGCCTCAACAGTACAGAGATAAATAAACCTAGTGTGCCTTGAGGTTAATTGGATCGATATTTAAGGAGATTTTCTATAATCAAATTCACAAATTACCTTATTACAATGTTAAGGTCCCTTGATATTCAAAAAGTAGAAGGATTTTTTCGATTGTATTTTTATTTAATTCTTATTTTAAAAACCTATTTAACAAAAAACCATGCATGTCTTTCACGTAAGGTAGAAGTAATACCTTAAAAAAAGCAAAAAGAGCGCAGTGTCCTCCAATACACTAAGGCAAGTGTAACACTGCTCCTTCTCTACCCGACACAGCGTACACCCCCACCACTTTTCACACAAAAAGGTTGTGGGTCAGATTTTCACAACCCTCCCATAAGAAGTTGCACTTCTAAAGCTCTTTTCATATTAGTAAAACACTTCTCGACGACAGGGTTGTTTTCCGAACCTGTGGCAGAGTCTTAATAGTGGGAGGGGAGGGACAGGTTGGGGACGGGGAGGGTGGTCTTCCGGCGCTCACACTGATCAAACGAAACGCAACAACGCAAGCATTGTTACTTCACGTCGGTTTTCTGTGAGAGGGTGGTACTACTCCGGGCGAGTCGACACATTCATGTTGAAACCAGTATAGCTTCAGTGTGGCTCTACCACCTACCAAACTACCGTGAGATACGTCATCCGTACTGTGAAGGTATGGAAAAATCTCCCAGCTAGTGTGTCCCTCCTTCCTATAACATGGGGTACTTCAAGCGTACCGTGAAGAGACATTTACGCAGGCCGGCATGACAACGATGATAGACGGAGGAGGGCGTATCTCTCGGTGGTAGCCGTTGTTTTTGGATTGTACTGTGCTTACAATCAGGCACAGGGCAGTCATTTTGCCATGCTACAATAAAAAGAAAAGACAATGAAGAATAGAAGTAACAATCGTCGGTTTAGTGTATGTGTGTGGCAAATGGGCCTCGAGTCAGCATATGTGCTGAAGGAGTTAGTCCTTCAGCGCTCATTTTCACTTGGGACCCAGTGCTATGTGTGCGGTGAGTGATTATGTGCATATTGAGTGTCGTGTACAGTAACTATGTAGTGTTTAGTGTAGTGAATTTATATAAGTTTGAAAAAGAACAAAAAATATAATAATAAAGTATAAATAATTATAAAATGTTTAGTATAAGATAATAAATGCATATATAATAATAATGGGTAACAATGTATATATATATACATACATACATATACATTTATACAGAAAAATAAATATTTGTGGAAGAACATATTGGTGTTTGGACATGGTCTCATCTGATATTAAGTGATGGTAGTGCCTAGCTTAGAAGGATTCTCGCCAGAATACTCTGATAGGTACATTTTCAATTGTTAGAAATTGCCTTTATAATTATGATATTATTTAAATTTATTCGTCTTATTTTTTTGCGATTCGTATTCTATGAAACTACAAATCAACAAGAAATGTAAACTCCGTGTAGTCTTATAGAAAGTGAATTTGAAAATGAATATGAAAATGAAGTGAAATTGAATATTAATCAACCTGAGATTGTAGATACGTTTTTTTTCTATTACTTCGGCAAAATGTCTGTAAGAAATTTAATGGGCAGTACGACACATACCGCAAAAGAACTGCGTTTGTCAGTGTTAAATAATAATCAATCCTTGCCGTCATAACGACCTTCAAAAGTACTTGTATTATGACCATTAACTGTCAAATAGAAAATATATTATTATATTTAAAGTGATTACAATTAATGGTATTCCCTCGGAAAGTGGCCTTATTCGTACTGTTATTACTAAAACCAATTAAAAATTAATCAAAATTGTCCAATGTTAATAGAAATTAAGCCTCCTCGAACATTCTATTACACAGTTATCGACAAAAGACCGCTTTCAAATTGTTAGGATTCTCATTCATCTTTCGAATAATCTATACGAAAATCTGGTACTTCTACGTTTTCCTTTGAAAGTGCAAAGTGAAAAATTGATACAAATCAGTATTTAATAATGGCAGACTTAATATCTATTTCTCACTTTGTTTTATAAAGACGGAATATACGTGAGTATTTCCAATTTACAAGTATCAAAATTCAAGACTTATCCTATTTTAAATCACTGCTATTTTTCATATGACCTGATATACTTACATGTTATAATAATTGTGAAGCCCTTCCTATAATTTATACTAAAATTTTAGTTTGTAAATTTAAGCGCCATGTCAAACGGGTTTTAGTTTCAAAAGGATATTATAGAGTGGATCATTATGTGAATGATAGTGATGTCTGGAATTGACTCCTCTCTGTGCATCCACTAAAAGCATTATATAATGTATTGGAAATATATGTTTAAAAAATGTACCCGATCGAGTTTCTTGCCGGTTCTTCTCGATGACTGGGTTGTTTTCCTAACCGGTAGTAGTCTTTGACGTTCATAAGTGCCTTATTAGGGCCTAAACTGAGTAAAGTATTTTTGATTTGATTTGACTAATTTTTACATAGTATAAAACCGCGTCTGTCTGTCTGTCTGTTCGCTATAAACTCAAAAACTACTGAAGCGATTTCCACGCGGTTTTCACCAATGGATAAAGTGATTCATGAGGAACGTTTTAGTATATAATTTGTATAATCAGGGCGATACTACTTCTGCCGGGCCTGCTAGTATTTTTATATATTATAAATTATAAAGAGGTAAAGTTTGTGACGTTGTAGGGAGTAATCTCACGAACTACTGGTCCGATTTGAAAAATTCTTTCAGTGGTATATAGCTCATTTATCGGGAAGGTTATATATCATCATGCTAAGACCCATAGAAGTGGAGTACCATTGAAGAATGTTTCAAAATTGGGGTATTTTTTCCTCTTGGGAGCTTCCGCTGCGCGTTAGCTTCAGCCCAAAGTAACGTTATTCCACGCGGACGAAGTCGCGTGCAGAGGCTAGTTAACTATAAAAAGGTAAAGTTTGTGAGTTTGTGACGTTGTAGGGGGTAATCTCAGGAACTACTGGTCTTATTTGTAACGAGGTGGGGCAGCCGGTGTGTACCCGGTCTGTCCCTCTATAAGTAGGAGCCCGGCGGTCACCTTCCGCCGGGCGGACCGTGGCTCTACAGGGTTGATTAGCTCGAACGATCCCTTGCCGCCCCCACAAAACGGTCTGTGGGTACACCGTGGGGTTTTAATCTGTGCGAGTCGGACATAAACCACTCTCTCCCCCGGGGTGGGGGGGGGGGGTTGGTTCCGTATCCATAAGGGATTTCCCCACGTTAAAAAAAAAAGGGCCAATAGGAGCGGAGCACCAATGAGGAATGCTTCATAATCGGGGTTTTTTTTTCATCTTTAGAGCTTCCGCTGTGTGTTAGCGTTAACTCAGAGTAACTATTCCACGCGAACGAAGTCGCGGGCAGAGGATAGTTCTTCATATAGTATTTGATCACTGTGATCATTTTCTTTCAAATTTAGCACGATCACTTAAAACCTGTGAAGTAACGATGATAAGAAGTAATTTCAATGCTACACAATTATATTAAAATAACTAGAAAAATCATAACTCGTTTAATCACAACACGATATGTTCAATGATATAAGACATACGTTAAGACTACATGAGAACTGTCCACCAAAAACATCAAATGCAGTTCGGTAGAACACACCAATTATTCATTAGTGATACTTAGTGATATTAGACTTGGATATTTGAGGATGGCAGCAAGCCAGATGGACGTTGGAATATGTCCTACCTTCACGCTATGGTGACGCTACCATGTTTTGCTCTATCGAACGATCAGGCTGACATCACCGTTGCAAAATGTTAGCGACATTAATCTTCTGAAATATTTTTATTAACAATTCTAATATGCAAATTGCATTAACTCCTGACATATTCTGGTGGCTGAATAAGAAATGTTGAATATTACAGTGAGACTTTTAAGGCCCTCTCGTCTAGCAGAAATACAGACTACTCTAAAATACAACATATTTATACGTATTTACACCTACATTTGTGTTCTGCGCAAATATGTTCAGAGTGGTCAAATAGTTTGGCAAGGAATGTTCAATTTTTACTTTTATTTTAGGCAACTGAATTTATAGATTATTACTGCTATTATGGAGTAGGTAATAGTATTACAAGTGTTTTGTGATAATTCCAATATTCTAACAAGAAACCTCTTAACAAAACTTTTCATGGAGTTTTTGTGGCAACAATAACCAATAACCGAATACAATAACCGAACTATATTACGTAAAAATCCATCAATATTACAAAATATATAACTGAAACCTGCATTTTGTAAAGGACCGGCATGAGCTAAATACTAGAAACCGTAACAAACTGGTCGTCCCACGTTTCAGACTTAGCAAAACCAGTAATAGTTTCTTAGGTAATAGTGTTAGGTTTTACATTAAAGTCCTAAAACATATTACCGATTTGCCGGACTGTGAATTTAAGCACCTTGTCAAGCGGGTTTTAGTGTCGAAAGGCTATTATAGAGTGGAACAATACGTGAACGATGGTGACGTGTGGAATTGAATCCTCTCTGTGCATCCACTTAAAACGGTATTGTAACGTATAATGTATTCAATATATTATATATGTATATGTTAAAAAGAAGTACTCGGTCAAGTTTCTTGCCGGTTCTTCTCGATGTCTGGGTTGTTTTCCGAACCGGTGGTAGTTTTGACGTTCATAAGCGCCTTATTAGGACCTAAACTGAGTAAAGTATTTTTGATTTGATTTGTATAACACAAGATTATGAATAAAATAAAAAAGACTACTACTAAATCATACTAAGATCACGGCAAAAACCGAACCTTCCTGACATAAGCTGTAACGTCCCTTTTTTGGGTTGCAAGCGTACAAAAGTGATTTTTCGTTCGGAAACGCTGCACGTCGGTGAAAAAAACTTCATAGAAAAATCAATGTAAACTGAGCAGATTTCTTTTAAAAAGTCCAGTTTTTTTTTCACCTTCAAACGAAAAATAAACGAACCAATTATCCTATAATTTACGCTTTCACGTATAGAAACATGAATCATTCTATTTAATAGGAATTTATTTATTTTTCCTTGGCGCACTGGTTTGTTTTAAAAAGTCCGCGTACGTAAATCCACTCTAATTGACAGATTATTACCTGTCAGATCAGGATTCGACTTTTTTTAATACAATCTTCTCGATTCATAACGTCAATGAACTTTAAAAACTTTCACGGTTTTTCAATAAAGAGTGTTTCTCGTTTATTTATCGCTGGTCAAGTATAGTATCATAATGAGTGCTCTTCGTCATGGTTTTATGGTTATCTCTTTTCAGTGGGTTTAAATAGGTTTCTATAGATATTTCCACTCTACCAGTAATATATTATAAGTAGACGATGATGAAATAGTCCAGTATCTCCTTTTTCTTCGTTTCTCAACTAATTTTCGTATCTATTGACGGACTTTAGTGTTTATAAGAAAAAAAAAGTCGAGGCAGCCATAAGGATTACCGACAGAAGTGAAAACTTAATACAATAGAATAGCTGTGTTCTGCGTGGAATTTTTAAATTAATTGTATTTTTTTATACCATAGGAGGCAAACGAACAGGCGGCTTACCTGATGTTAAGTGATCACCACCGTCCATAGACACTTGCAACACCAGAGGAGTCGCAGTTGCCAGCCTGTGTTTGGGAGAAGGGGGAAGTTGGGTATCCGGGGCTCGCAATGATCGGAGGAAACGGAACAATGCAAGCACTGTTACTTCATGTCGGTTTTTATGGGTCGCGTGGTAGTACCGCGGGCGAGCCGACCCATTCATGCTGAAACCAGTAATAGCTTCAGCATGACTCTACCACCTACAAATGTAGGCCACCATGGGAACTCCTTTCTGCGGCAACAGACGCAACCGCCTGTCACCTGGAGTTTAGTTGGGAGGCATAAGATGGAAAATGCCTCCCCTAGACACATAGGCCCCTAATCCTATAGTATACTACGCGTCGCTAGTCTGACAGAAGTCCCGCAAGAGCAATACGATCGGTCATGCTTATTATTCCTGTCTGACACGGGAAAAAACGGGCCGTTCGAGCAATCTATGATTTGGGACCTCGTGAATTATAGTAGGTTCAAGTGTTATATCAAGCGGGTCTTAATACATAAAGGTTATTACAGGGTGGATCAGTATGTGTTGTCATTTGTTTTCCGAACCGGTGGTGGTTTTGACGTTCATAAGTGCCTTCTCAGGGCCTAAATTGAATAAAGAGTATTTTGATTTTTATTTTGTTATTATTTTGTTTTCCGTCAATAAAAACTGCAACCCCTTAGTGAGTTACTAACAACTAAGTTAGTGAGACTGTAACCGTAATAACACTGACCAATTAAAATCAGTTTGGTTATATTCTTGCTTTATGTCGTCACCTAAACAAATGTAACGGGTATAATTGGCGCTAGGAAGTTTTTGTAGCAGACATTGTCCTAAATAAATAATTAATATAAATAATATGAATTTCAAAGTATTGAGAGCTGCTATAAGAATAAAAAATTGCAACAATTTTTTTTAATTTATGGGAGGCAAACGAACAGACGGGTCACCTGATGGTAAGTGATCACCGCCGTCCATAGACACTAGCAACACCAGGGGAATTACAAGTGCGTTGCCAGCCTGTGTTTGGGGGGAGGGAGGTGGTCCTCCGGCGCTCTCACTGACTGAATGAAACGGAACAATGCAAACACTTACTTCACGTCGGTTTTGTGTGAGAGGGTGGTACTACCCCGGGCGAGCCGACCCATTCAAGCTGAAACCAGTAGTAGCTTCAGCGTGGCTCTACCACCTCCGAAATTTTTCCATGTGTTAACCCAAAACTATATAAAAATAATTTATTCAGAAAATTCAAACACTAAATTAGAACTCAACAACAGCGCCAACTACAGGATACAACCATAACTAAAACACACCCAGATAAATCTTTTCCTCAATAGTGAGGCTGAAAGACCGCTGAAAGAAATCGCTGCTATAACAGCTCGGCCTAGAAGTAGTTCGGTGAAGCTGTTAAGACCTTGCTAGGTCAATGCGTAGTCAGTTCGAGAAAAATAAATCCAGTCGCGAACGAAAGGTGCATTCACTGCTCCATCTATAGTAAACCATACACAGGACTTCCGATACAAGATTTCCCTAGTATAAAATACTTCCAGGTAACTCCATAACTACAAAATAGTCATCAAAGGTGATCAAGACATTTAGGACACACGCACCGGAAAAATGTGCTCGTGACATCTCTATATTGTTGTGCTAGTCCCATATCTGTATGAGGTAACTACGGATATTTGTCTCGTTAAGAACTAACATTAAAATAAATTCCGATAAAGGCGCAGAATAAAATTGGTACTCCTTTGTCATTGCAGTAATAACTCCAAATTTATTTATTTTTTTATTGTAGCACGGCAAAGTGACTGTACTATACCTGATGGTAAGCACAGTACAATCCAAAAACAATGGCGACCACCGAGAAACACACTATCCATCGCCGGTCGCCGCTGTCATGCCGGCCTGCGAAAAGCTGGATATGCACAGGCTGGTCCCGAAAGGCGACCCGCAGAAGCGAATCACTATGACGGGCTTTTTCGCCATATACATGGTGGTTGCGACCCAGTCAGGCTGTAAAAACCTACCACCCCGCTTTCGCCATTGCCTCGTTCGTTAATCAGCAGGGTGCACCACGTGCAGGTGAGGTTGACTTGGGTGTCTCAAGTCTTATGGAATTCTCGTTTTCAAGTTCCTTTGATGTGTGTAAAAGCTGTGGGCCCTGTTATCGTGTTGTGTCTACTGTCATGCAGTCCGACAGTTCGTAATGCGTGTCTATAATGTCTTTCTTCCCACACCTAAATTTACTGTCAATGTATTAAATACCTTTTTTGTATTGTTAGTGTCGTTTTTTTTACAAACGTGGAATAAGGAGAAAGATACAATTTTTGAGAAGAATTTTATCTTGTTACGCCAAAGAAATATAACTTCTAACGCGTGTACATAGGTACACACACACTTTTTTTCGTTTTTTTTTATTTCTATAGTTTTTTAAATGTATTTAGTAACTATTATAATCTTTTTTTCTGTTATTTTTAATAATTTCTATAATTTTTAAAAATATACCGAACATTAATAGGACAACAAATTTAATTCTGTAAGCTATATTATTAATGTGCATTTTGTGTAATTTGTTTTCTGTTATTGAGCCAGATTAAATAAATAAACACTGGCTGGTTGTTGCATTATTGTGCCGCCATCTATTGACCGATATATCTCAACGAAGGCTGAATTTCGTCCACGCTCGCCGCAGAATGACGTCACTATGCGGTTTAGTGACGATAAGAATTAGGTTTCGACACACCCGTTATCCAAATTTAGGGTTACCGCTTATCTATTGAATTATTAGGTTAGCGAAGCGGCCTTTTGCCGATGTGAGCTTTACGGCTTTACTGGACGATACGGGCGAGGTAAAGCGCTCTGATAACGAGTTCAATTACTGCAATAAGTATAAACATAAATCAAGTGAATTTATAGATAGAAATAATGTCTATATATAAATTATTGTTGTCATATACAGTTGTTACTTGTTATGTAGTTGTAACAATTGTTATTTTGTGAAAAATGAAACTACAATTAAATGAATATTTATTATCGAGAGTTTAGAGTGTGAGGATCGTGAAGCTCTCTCTCGCTTCATACCTATTGTTTGTTGCGTAATGCCTTCTCACTCGCACGTTGTCCTAATATCGAGCGATTATTTTCGATAATAATAACAAGTAATAATTAATTGCCAGCAAAATAACGACTTCTTCGATAATTTGTTAACTTCTATGGATATACTGAATACATACAAAGATTTTTTTCAAATACATATTTTATAATTACAATTACATCAGTAAATATACTCTAATTCAATCAAATTAAAATAATTACGATTACTTTAGAATAATAATATACTATACGGTATACACAGTAAAGTTGATGAAGATGACAGATGAAGACGGATTTGAACTCTTACTTTGGTGAATGAACAAATTACTTTTATGTAGACACAAAATCTTACATCACTGCGACAACATTACACATATCACCTCCACACACGTGCACGCATACACGCATACACAGGCAAGTGGAAGGGTTTTATTTTTTTCCCTTATCAAACTGAAATAGTTTAGAATATTATCCGATACGAAATATATATAAGAGTTGTTGAGGTATGTATGCTTGGTACACATATATGTTTCAACGACTCATATATGTATGAATGTATGTATGAGCTTAGCTTAGGTTAGCTCAGATAGATCGCGAATTGCATGTATCAGGCAACAGCCAAAGCCGAGGTGTGTCGTGCACCCTTGAGCTAGTTGTCAAAATAAAATCGGCTGAGTGCCTTAAGCGCTCGCCTTAGTAGCCCGGTGAAGCTGTTAAGACCTTGCTAGGTCAATAGCGTAGTCAGTTCGAGAAAAAAAAAAAAAACTTTTATGTAGGTAAACAAAACGTTGACAGCGGCAAATACTACTGCCGTGTAATTAAAAAAAAACTTTCTTAAATCACCTTTATGGCGTCACGAAATAAAACCCTATAAAGTCCTGTTCCCTATAATAATTAAGACAAGCAATAAAAACGTCAATATATATCCTTGCTAATTATAATTTACTGTTAATTGTTTCAGGTTAATTAAGAAAAACAGTTCAGCAAATTGGAAACAATCTGCGAGTGCCCAGAATTAGTGAACTAAATTAACAGCTGATAAATTTAGATACAGATAAATTTACCTTATACATAGAAAGTAATATTTAAAAAATCCTTTTATTGAAAAATATGTGTTAAATAATATTTATTTGTAAGAGTGTTGAAAAATGAAATATTAAAATAAAATATTGTATATAAAATTGGAACCAACCAAATGAATCTAATTAATACCATTTATTTAAGTAACGCTGTTGATAAATAATTAAAAACACAGTTAGGTGTTGAAATAACAAGTTAAAATGGCTTCTCCGTCATCTGTGCCAAAAGCACCATCACCACCTCCACCAGACCAAGCTCCAAGCAAGATGGAAAGGAGAATGTCGCATTTCAAGGAATACAAGTTTTTTAGAAGTTTCAGCGCTAAAGTTGAAAACTGGCCGATGCGGAAAGCCGAACAGCTATGGCGGAAAATGAGAGAGAGGAAAATTGCAGGTAAACCGTATAACTTTCACAGAAGTTGATTATATTATTTGTGCTCACTCCTAAATTAATTATATGCGTATAAAAAAAGGCAAAAAGATTCGCCCAACGTGGGGCTCGAACCCACGACCCTGAGATTAAGAGTCTCATGCTCTACCGACTGAGCTAGCCGGGCTGTGTTAGCGTTGTCTAAAACTGTAATCTACATAAAGTAGATTGTTATAGTTGTGGAAATAATGACGTCATTTATCATGTTCAGGCTTGGAGTAACACGGCAATCTATTACGTAATTACATTGTCGACATAATGCGGTGATGTAACAAGGCAGTTGACTGAAATAGAAGTGTTTATTTTTATCAATAACGATTGTTGCCCAATTTATTGACATTTTTATTAAGGAAAAGTCACGAATCTCTAATTTTTTTTTTATATTGTATATAGCTTCGCAAATAACCTTATATTATTCTTGCTTAAAAAATTAATATTGTTACTGTGGGTTACCCATATTATATAGACATAGGTAAATATTATAGTGGACGCTTGCACTTCCGCTTTCCATGTTTAATAATGGATTTCCGCAAAGTAGCGCTTCAATCAAACACATCAGGTACTTTTGTATAAGTTTTTTTAAAGGTATAATACATTATTATATTAGATAATATAGATTAATTTTATATATTGATTTGATTAGCAAATTCATTTTTTAATACATCAACTATTTTTTACAATTTAATATTATAATAAACATATATTATGCATATAAATTATCTTGAAGAAAATCCTTGTTGTTAAAAACTGTGTCAATATGCTGCAATGTGCAACACGTTTTAAAAAATTAAGAGAACATACAGACGGAAGTGACTTTTTTTTTTCTAGAGCTGACTACGCTATTGACCCAAAAAGGTCTTAACAGCTTCACCGGGCTACTAAGGCGAGCGCTTAAGGCACTCAGCCGATTTTATTTGACAACTAGCTCAAGGGTGCACGGCACACCTCGGCTTTGGCTGTTGCCTGATACATGCAATTCGCGACCTATCTGAACTTTTTTTTTTTTTACGAGGGGAAAATCCTACATGGATACCCTCACGCCGTCGGGGGCAGCGTGAGGGTATGTCAGACTCCTACTGACTAAAAACCCCCCGGTGTACCTCTGCCGCTATAGTCGGGGCGACACGCGATCTCTAAAGATTTCAGCGTGCCGCCCCAGCGGTTGGCCCAGCAGCGAAAGCGCCGCCGCCGGGCCCCGTCCTGTTAGGAGACAGCCGGGTACACACCGGCTGTCTCCTCCGTCTGCCGAACCTGTGCAATGGGAAGATGGGCCCCCGACCCATCCTCCCTAGGTGACATGCGGCGGTGGGCTCCCTGCGAGCTATCCGGTGCAGGTACCAACCGAAGCACCCGTGCCCGGTCAGCACCTGCACCAGACGAAACGTCAGGGAGCCCCATCGTCGGTTACACCAATCCGGCAGGACCGGGCGGACGGCGTCGATAGTATATCTACCGTACTGCGCGTCCGCCAGGTCCTGCTTCCACCTCTCCATTCTTCCTTCCCTCTCTGGACCTATCGGAGCTAACCTAAGCTAAGCTAACTATTCATACATATATGAGTTGTTGAAACATATATGTGTACCAAGCATACATACCTCAACAACGCTTATATATATTTCGTATCGGATAATATTCTAAACTATTTCAGTTTGATAAGGGAAAAAAATAAAACCCTTCCACTTGCATGTGTAAGCGTGTATGCGTGCATATCACATGTGTCAGAAGTGACTTCATTTATAATATTTATAGCTATAAGGTTTAAATGATAAAGTTAAATACTTAAAGGTCTCTTTTAACACAAAACAATACTAAAAAAACTGTTATAGTGGCAAATTGAGTAATATTCTACAACCCCTATTACCAATTCAAATAAATGGACAAAACTTGGACATAATGTAAAGACCGTGCTTGATTACTCGGAAAGAATTAGCGAGAATATTACGCTCGTAGGCGGAATTATATGCGATAGAATACAATAATGACTTTTAATAAAATGAATACAAGGCATTTGTTCATAAATATGTACCTTAAATATTAATTTCTCTTAGTATTAAATATAACGTAGCGAATAAGCTTTTTATTTATGTTATAAATATATATATATAGTTATAACATACGCATTTATACTGCCAAGAGCCACTAAACAAAAAAAAAAAACTTTACGTGTATCACCGTGTACATGCGGAGGAAGTGAAACTTTACTGGCTTAAAACTTTAAACTGGCTTATAACATTTAGAATGAAACAATCTAATTATTCAAATCTAACTCAATTCCTTTAAAATATGGATAATCATCATCGTCATTATATAATATAAAACAGAGTCCTCTGCTATGTCAAAAAACAATGAACAGATTATCATTCGGTTTTCACTAGCAGATAAAGCGATTCCTGAGGAAGACTTAGGTATATAATTTGTCGAGGTTTTTTTTATTATCGGGGCAGGACAACGTTCGCCGGACTCCCTAGTGTATCATTACATAGTATAAAATAAAGTTCTCCTACCGCGTCTGTGTGAACGCGCGATACAGTGACACACCAATACATCACTGCAACAACACTACACACATCACCTCCACACACGTGCACGCTCACACGCTTACACATAAAGTGGATGGGTTTTTCTTTTTTTTCCCGTATCGAACTGTAATAGTTTAGAATCCTTTCCGATACAAAATACACATAAGAGTTGTTGAGATATGTATGCTTGGTACACATATATGTTTCAACAACTCATGTATGTATGAAATAGTTTAGCTTTAACTTAGGTTAGCTTGATAGGTCGCGAATTGCATGAACAGGCAACAGCCAAGCCGAGGTGTGCCGTGCACCCTTGAGCTGGTTGCCCAAATAAAATCGGCTGAGTGCCTTAAGCGCTCGCCTTAGTAGTCCGGTGAAGCTGTTAAGACCTTGCTAGGTCAATAGCGTAGTCAGTTCGAGAAAAAAAAAATAGCGTCTGTGTGTCTGGCTGTTCGCTATAAACTCAAAAACTACTGAACGGATTCATTCATTCATGCTGTTTTTACCAGTGGATAAAGTGATTCATGAGGAACGTTTTGGTAGATAATTTGTGAATGAATGTTTTTATAATCAGGACGGAACAACGTCTGCCGGGCCCGCTGGTATATATATTGCTAAGGGACAATTTCATTCGTACAAATTAAAATATTTGTTATTAAAAAAAACCAAAAGTTTTTTTTACTTTTTCCATATTTATTATGTTTATATTTTATATAAATTATTAAATACTAGCTGTACCCGTAGCTCCGCACGCGTTTTTTTAAACCGTATTAAAGAATTATAGAATTGTGAGACTATGTACAATTACAGAAACGCTCTTTAAAGACAATTGTAAGTACGACGCGCACGCCACTAAAAGTAACATGTAACGTGTACATTAGATATATAAATACAAAAAGCGTGCCAAATGAGGTTTGTCATCAACAACACATTTGGAACCTTAACCCACCATATAACTACCTCAGTGCTCACTTACACTGTATAAGGAACTAACGAAACAAAAACTTAAAATATTATTATTAAGATTTACATTTACATTATATTTAATATACATTGCCATTATTATAATTAAGATTTTGTGACTATACAAAAAATAAACGCTTGTCTGTTCCGCAAGAAATTGTATTATGGAACACTTTACGTAATACGTTTATAATCTAAGATCTTTTTAGGAAGACCTCTATATCATTAATGTTATTAATAATTATAATGTCGAATTGTAAACAATAAGCTGATAATTATTTCTCTTATTAAAAATAAAGAATGAGTTGAAATCTTGCTAAATTTCATGCAGACAAAGTCGCGGGTAACAGCTAGTCTAAAATAGAATAACCTCAATTACTTTTTATTAGGTTCGCTATCTACCAGTGAAAATCCCGTGAAAATCGATATAACCGTTTTGGTGACAGCACAGCGGGCGAAGCCACGGTTAACAGCTAGTCTAAATTAAAATAAATTAAATTACTTTTTATAAGGTCCGCTATCTGCCAGTGAAAGTCCCATGAAAATCGGTCTAACCGTTTTGGAGAAAGCACTGTGGGCGAAGCCACGGTTAACAGCTAGTATAAACTAAAGTTGCTTAAATTGCTTTTTATAAGATCAGCTATCTGCCAGTGAAAGTTATCTGAAGATCAATCGAATGGTTTTGAAAATAGCACTGCGGACGAAGGCACGGTTAATAGCTAGTATAAACTAAAATTGCTTATATTACTTTTTATAAGATCAGCTATCTGCCAGTGAAAGTTATCTGAAGATCGATCGTATCGTTTTGAAGATAGCACTGCGGGCGACGTCACGGTTAACAGCTAGTATAAACTAAAATTGCTTATATTAGTTTTTATAAGATCAGCTATCTGCCAGTGAAAGTTATCTGAAGATTGATCGTATCGTTTTGAAGATACCACTGCGGGCGAAGCCACGGTTAGCAGCTAGTATAAACTTAAATTACTTTTTATAAGATCAGCTATCTGCCAGTAAAAGTTATGTGAAGATCGATCGAACCGTTTTGAAGATAGTACTGCGGACAAAGCCACGGTTAACAGCTAGTCTAAGTTAAAATAGACTAAATTAATTGAAATGATGTCCGCTATCTGTTGGTGAAAGTTCAGTGAAGATAGCATTGCAGGCAAAGCCGCGGTTAATACCCAGTCTAACTTAGAGTAGCCTAAGAAACCCGCTGTAATTTCAGCTATGTGTCAGTGAAATTCATATCAAAATCGATCTAGCCGTTTCGGAGATTACCCGGAACAAACAGAAAGACAGACAGACAGACCGACAAAAATGTTAAAAATTGCATTTTTGTTATCAGTAGCGTGTATACTTTCGTATCCAAGTGGTAAAAAAAAATTATTTTAATATTACATACAGACACTTCATTTTTATTATATGTATAGAATAGATAAACTTACTAGTTTATTGAATACTAAAACAAAATTTGAGTCCAAATACAACAAACGTATCTCACGTGTACAAACTATTTTTATTTGTATTAGATAAATTAGTCTCTCTGTATGTACATAAGAAACTAGCTTCGGCCCGCAACTTCGTTCGCGTGGAATAGTTACTTTGGGCTAAATATTTTAATATATTTTTAAATAATGCGTAAGTTAACTTCGATTTTGAAACATTCTTCATTCGTGGTCCGCCCCTATCGGTTTTAGCATGATGATATAAAGCCTTCCTCGATAAATAATCTATCTAGCAATGAAAAAATTTCTCATATCAGACCAATCCTGAGACGTTCAAGCAAACAAACTCTTCAGTTTTATAATATAAGTATAGATATGATTATTAAAATTATTTGGAAATTTCATCCACGTGTTTTGTTCTTGATTTCTTGGAGTTTGAAACACGTCGTGGGCTAACGTGATGATTATTTCCATATATATCTTCCTGTACTAGGGATTTTACAGGCTGATATGATAATTATGAATTTGTAACAAATTTTGCAATTATTCTAAAACTAGCGGGCCGATCGGACGTTGTCCTGCCTTGATAATAAAAAAAATCTAAAATTCAACAGCAGCGCCACCTACCTTGTCCAATTGAACACGCACACAAAATTTCACCAAAATCGGTCCAGCCGTTTAGGAGGAGTTCAGTGACATACACACGTACAGAATAAATGTATATATAGGGATTATAAAGAGGTAAAGTTTATGAGTTTGTGACGTTGTAGGGGGTATTCTCAGGAAATACTGGTCCGATTTGTAAAATTCTTTCTGTGTTATATAGCTCATTTATTGAGGAAGGATATAAGCTATATATAATTACGCTAAGACTAATAAGAGCGGAGCACTAATGAAGAATGTTCCAAAATCGGGGTGTTTTTGCCTCTTGAGAGCATCCGCTGCGTGTTTAAAAGTAACTACTGCGAGTCTCCGCGCGAACGAAGTTGTGGGCAGACACTAGTTACTTACGTAACTTGATTTCTTATTCATGCAATTGAAAGAACAAAAAACAACATCTATAAATAAATATTTATTTTGAGAAATCCATATCGAAGTTTATTTTAAAACCAGACCGTGTTACTCGAGTTGAATTGGCTTGCTTGCATAAATTTAAATACTTCGGTAAATATGAGCGGTTTTGGTCGAGACATGTCTGGAATTATATTAAAAGAATGTCTACATACAAATGGGTGAAAATAAAACAGTTCAGTACCTGCCTGTTTCTCCTTTGTTTCAGAGCCGATTCTTTAATTTTCATTTTGTTTAGTTGTTGTTTGTGCTTGTTGTGAACTATAGTGTATAATAAATTTTGTTCTTTTTTTTTCTTACCGTCGACGAGCCTTTATTTATAAGTGTCTAGTCTTCATACTTTACGATCCTTTCGTGTACTAATTTACAAGTATAGGGCTTAACAAAGGAAACTCACATCTCTGAACGTGTAGTGCTTATAAAGTTAATAGTTTCTTAAAACTGTATATTAAATGAGATATCGTTATATTTTTTAAATAATCATCAACCGTGTTATTACTAATAAGTTAAATACGTTTTAAATATTTGGTTTAAAAAAGTTTCCTAATCCGGCGCTCGGCCGAGACAAGTTCGCGTTATCCTTTTTCACAAGTCTAACTTAACGTAATCAAAGCGAGACAAAAGAGCAAGATGGCGAACATTCAGCGACCGCGGTGCATTTAATATGAGACCTTTTTAAAACTAGGGTTCAATACGTATTTAACTTTTTTGTAAGTTTTTGCAAGTGTCTAAGAGTCAATATAACGGTTTTTGAGTGATGCGCGCACAACGGCAGATCTGTTATTTTATATTCTTTGTTATTCTGTTCTATATCTTTATATATAAATTTCTTCTGTACGTGTGTATGTCACTGAACTCCTCCTAAACTAGACCGATTTTGATGAAATTTTGTGTGCGTGTTCGAGTGGATCCCAGAATGATTTAGATTGGACCCGGTAGGTGTCGCTGCTGTTGAATTTTAGATATTTTTTTATTATCAAGGCAGGACAACGTCCGCCGGTACCTCTAGTATGTATATATTTATTTATTTATATATTTAAGGTCCACAAAACTGAGTTCTATGAACAAAAATGGACACGAATCCTTTTATATGTGAACACAGCATGCATAATATAAAAAGACAAAGTCATAGTATTAATACGAAGAAAAATTAAATTATATTAAACATTTAAATACATTTTTATTATATATATATATATAGATAGAATGTATTCAACCAATGCAGAGAAATAAAGACCAATTATTTTGAAGATAGTACTGCAAAAGCCATAGTTAACAGCTAGTTTAAATTAAAATAAATTCAATTACTTGTTATGGTATCCGCTGTCTACCGGTGAAAGTTTCGTGAAAATCGGTCCAACCGTTTTCGAGATAGCATTGCGGTCGAAGCGGTTAATAGCTAGTCTAATTTAGAGTAGCCTAAGTAATCCGCTGTAATTTCGGCTATCTGCCAGTGAAATTCCCGTCAATATTGGTCCAGCCGTTTCGGAGATTAACAGGAACAAACAGACAGATAGATCGACAAAAATGTTAAAAATTGCATCTTTGTTATCATTACGTGTATACTTTCACACCCAATCATTAAAAAAAATGTTATTTTGATATTACATAAAGACACTTCATTTTTATTATATGTATAGACTAGTGGACCCGGTAGGCGTAATACCGCCCTTATAATAAATAAAAAAACTTTGAAAAATTATACACCTTCCTCGTGAATCACTTTATCTACTGGTGAAAACCGTTCAGTTTTTTTAAATTTCTCGCGAACAGACAGACGTGGCTAGTAGACTTTGTTTTTATAATATGTAGTGATTAACGGAGATACTGACGTGTGGTGTGCATTTTTATACAAAAAGTATACTATATCTATTACATTGTATAAAACAAAGTCCCCTACCGTGTCTGTCTGTCTGTCTGTCTATTCGCGATAAACTCAAAAACTAATGAACGTATTTTCAAGCGGTTTTCACCAGTAGATAAAGTGATTCATGAGGAATGTTGTGGTATGATAAGGATTTTTTTTAAATAATCAGGGCGGGACAACGTCTTCCGGGCCCGCTAGTATACTTATAAGATTAGATTTGTCAGATAGAGTTATGTAAAATGATGTGTTGGCTCAGGTGCGACGAGCGGCTGTGCCTGGGGGCGCGGCTGCTGTGCGACGGCGTGCAGCACTGCGAGGACGGTGCGGACGAGGCGCCCGCCGCCTGCGGGTACACGCAGAAGGACCAGGTACACAACCTATTCCTATAACATCTTATTACAACTTAACATAGCTTTTATCGATAGAGGAATTTTTTAATTTAACCACTAGTCACAATATTTTATTTCCTATAAGTATCTTCACAAAATGTATTTTTTCATAGAGAGCAGTGTAGATATATAAATATATGATACAATTATTATAATCCAATTTTCATTTGTCTTATAAAAAAAAAAACATAATTTGTGTATTGACATTATTAACTTTAGTCTGGTTTTTACATCTATTGGTACACGGAGCAATAATTATGTATATACATTTTTGTACAGTTTATTTAATTATTTATATATACGATGGGCATGACATCAATAAAAAATATCGTTATTAGATGTACACAGGATGCCGCTAATATTATGTGTTGCTAGTCTGATCGCAATCGTTGTGCCGCGTCTTATGCGCGGGGAGGTGGGGAGCGGGAAGGAAAAAGCATGAACTCACATGGGATTCCTGGTGTCAAACAGATCTTACAATATCAAAGCACAGTTTTTTCAAGCTGTATATTTACGAGTGTAATTATATCCAATCCATATTGTTGTCTAATATGATTTTTAGATAAGTACATATAAAGAACCGCTATAAATGAAATGAATCTTTAATTCTTGGTAATATAAAATCTTAACGCATAAAGTACGACCCATTTTTAGATATTTTATCTCATATGCGTATAACACAGACAGTTCGAAAGAAAGTGCTCCGTAACAACTCCCCGTCTCGCCGCTCGCGTACCTATGACACGGTACAGCGGTTGCGGTCATACTTATAGCATGTCATTGCACAATCTCTATACAGAATATCATTTTACAAAGTAGTAGAGCCACGCAGAAGATATTATTGGTTTCAGCATGAATGGGTCGGCTCGTCCGGGGTAGAACCACCCTCTCACAGAAAACTGATGTGAAGTAACAGTGCTTGTATCGTTGCGTTTCGTTCGGTCAGTGAGAGCGCCGGTTACCCACTTACCCTCCTCTCCCCTGCTCTCCCCCTACCCTACTCCCCCTCCCCCAAACAGGCTGGCAACGCACTTGCGCCTCTCTTGGTGCCACAAGTGTCAATGGACGGTGGTGATCACTTAACATCAGGTGAAGCTATAACTGGTTTCAGCATCAATGGGTCGGCTCGTCCGGGATAGTACCATCCTCTCACAAAATATCCGCTTGAAGTAACAGTACTTGCGGGTTCCTCCCCCTACCCCTTCCCCCTCTTCGCCCCAAACACAGGCTGGCAACGCACTTCCGACCCCCCTGATGTTGCTAGTGTTAATGGACAGCGGTGATCATTGAACATCAGGTGACCATCCTGTTCGTTTGTCTCCGTTTTGTTAACCGTACGGCTAATACAACGGACCATGTACAAGAGGCCTTATACTACGTGTCGCTAGTGTGAGACAAACACAATACGGTCAGTCACGTCATGGCATGTCATGACGCGACATTATTAGTTTATGTCCTGCCAAAAATAACCGGTCAACGCGTCTAAAGAAGTTTTTACAAATATGATGACGTCATAAACGTGTGTGTGTGAAGGGTGGCGGCGGTACTGGCCGGCAGACGAGCGCGCTGGCGATGTGTGGTGGTGCTGCGGGCGCTATCGGTGCGGCGGGCGGCGCGCTGGTGG
>MU158788.1:340442-404970 GCA_015888305.1 Antheraea pernyi | reverse complement strand
CTCAATAGTTATGTTATGGGCGGGTATTATGAAGAACAGGCGAACTGAGCTCGTTTTTGCAAATTGAAACATGAATGCTGAAAATTACATTGAGGATATTCTCAGACCTTATGTCTACCCAATTGCACAAGCCTTTGGCTCCGATTTTAGGTTCATGCATGACAATGCGCGTTCACATACAGCTCGGCGAATCAGTGAATACTTTGCAACGGAGAACATCCGGGTATTGCCCTGGCCTGCACAATCGTCAGATCTCAACCCCATCGAGCACGCATTGGACATGCTCCAGAGACGTGTTTTGAAGGACTTGGACGGAGTGACAACAACCCAACAGCTGAAGGATTTGCTGCAATTCGATTGGGAGCGAATACCGCAAGATGACACGAACAGTCTCATTAATTCAATGAATAATCGTTGCCGACAAGTTCTGAATAGCAGAGGAGCCCATACTTTGTATTAAATTGTTCTATTCTTTCACAATAAATACATTTTCTTTAGAAATTTCGTTTTGTAAGAAAAAAGTTTAGTTTCTTATGTATCTTAATTTCTACAGTATATTGTAATATTGTTCATTTCTGTTATTAAAAGAACTTATAAAGACAACAGCTGTTATTTTTACATCATAGAACCCTAAAGATATTATTTTAAAAATAAAATACAACGTTATAATGTGAAGAACCATCCTAAAATTTAAATTAATACATGTTGCTTAGACTTTTTTGATGAGTGTACTTTGCTCAGATGTTATATGTATCTGAATAGAAAGATGGGAATGTTTTTGCAATACTTAAAATGCTAAGTCATGATGATACATATCACCTTAAAGAAAACACAAAGTGTTAACTCAAACATTAGTCAATAATTTTATGGCCCAATACTGCGAAAATAATCATTTCGTAAGCAAATATGTGCGTCCCAATTGGGAAACAAAACAATTAAGATACCTATTTGTAGTTGC
The DNA here is from genome assembly GCA_015888305.1 of Antheraea pernyi. NCBI lineage: Eukaryota > Metazoa > Arthropoda > Insecta > Lepidoptera > Saturniidae > Antheraea > Antheraea pernyi. Next base: position 404,012 of record MU158788.1, on the reverse strand, counting down.
AAAAGATTTTCTTGTTCTTTATGGTGCTTAAGTTCAAGGTGCTAATGTCGCTTCTGCTGGTCTCGTAGTAAAAAATTACTTCAGCTTCAAGAGGATTATGTTAATGTTTCGTTATGATAGATGTCGCTGTACAAAACATGTATTAGTGCCACCTATTGAATAAAAGTATTAACTATTATTAAAATTAATAATTTCGTTCACTTGATAATAGATGAGTCTAAATATTAAAATAAAAGTAATAGCTCTATTAAATAAGATTTTATTTATTTATAATTTTAATATATTTGTTTACGTTTTTCTGGTAATTTATTTTAACTATATTCTTTATAAACTTAATTTATCGATAAATAGCTTAACAAAGACATGTAATTGCTTAAATTATAAAATTAAGTTAACATTAATTAGATGTGCGATAAGAGATGTCTTTGTAAAAGGATTTTCGTATTTTAATATTTCCATTGAATGAACATTTATATTAACAACTAGTTGTGCTGTCGACTCCATCCTCGTGGAACCCAATGTAAAAAAGCAGGGACTAATAAAATTATCTGAACGTAAACAGTTCATTTACTTATCTTCTTTTCTCACGTACTTAAACCGCGTCGTTATTAAAATTACAATAACTTTTGATAGAGTGAACCGATTTGAATGAAAGAAAGACTACATGTTTTTTGAGGATTTATCGTGAACGCATTATCTTAGCAGTAAACAAAGCTTGTTTAAACAAAGAACCAGACAGACAGAAAGACATTTCTAAAAATGATTGAAATGTATTTTATTACTTATTCCTAGCACCTGCAACATTTTTTTTACAAAAATCTAAGATGTATGTATATGTCGGCGTAAGAACGTGCTCCAGATAACTCTCACGAGGATCCATCACAAAAACGACTCTACTAGTCAGAATTACAATATATTTCCTTCTCCACAACGTCACCTTACAATAATCGTACAAAGAATGTGTTTTTAACTGAATCTAACTTTACTTTTATATTGCTCATTTCTTACGCCGACATATACATACTGTAGTAACATATAACAGGATGTAGGTAGGATTGGATATAGGTATTACAATAATATTAACTTTGATTACATACAACATCATACATCTGCCTGCGTGTTCGTTTGGTTTTTCTAAATTATGCAACGGATTTTGATACCATTTTCATCATAGATTATTCAATTTCTTCTGAAGGGATTGTATGTGAAACAGATATCTATACATATAATAAAAGGGTAACGGGACGAAATCTGTACATTAAATATTTTAAAGAAAAAATACTCTGGGGGGGTTTACAATCAATGAAGAATACATTTCTTTAGTTTTTAAAATTTTTGTCTGTCTGTCTGTCGGTCTATCTGTCTGTCTGTTGTTTGTACAGGATTCACGCAAAAACTACTTAACGGATTTTGACGAAATTTGGTTTGGGAATAGTTTATACACCGGTATAACATTTAGGACATGTTTTACATATATATCACATTCGTATGTCTGTTTATTTTACTTTTAAGAAAATACAAAGGAGAAGAAATTTCGTAATATAGTAGTTTAAACACCGATGTAACATACTAACTTCTGCTCTTGAGTTCGTCCACGTGTAATTACTTTTAGCCTCCGAACCCGAACAAAATTTTTGAACATTCTTCTTCGGTGCTCCACCCCCATTGGTCTTAGCGTGATAATATACACTCTATAGCCTTCCTCGAACTCTTCAGTTTTATAATATAAGTATAGATATGATTATTAAAATTATTTGGAAATTTCATCCACGTGTTTTGTTCTTGATTTCTTGGAGTTTGAAACACGTCGTGGGCTAACGTGATGATTATTTCCATATATATCTTCCTGTACTAGGGATTTTACAGGCTGATATGATAATTATGAATTTGTAACAAATTTTGCAATTATTCTAAAACTAGCGGGCCGATCGGACGTTGTCCTGCCTTGATAATAAAAAAAATCTAAAATTCAACAGCAGCGCCACCTACCTTGTCCAATTGAACACGCACACAAAATTTCACCAAAATCGGTCCAGCCGTTTAGGAGGAGTTCAGTGACATACACACGTACAGAATAAATGTATATATAGGGATTATAAAGAGGTAAAGTTTATGAGTTTGTGACGTTGTAGGGGGTATTCTCAGGAAATACTGGTCCGATTTGTAAAATTCTTTCTGTGTTATATAGCTCATTTATTGAGGAAGGATATAAGCTATATATAATTACGCTAAGACTAATAAGAGCGGAGCACTAATGAAGAATGTTCCAAAATCGGGGTGTTTTTGCCTCTTGAGAGCATCCGCTGCGTGTTTAAAAGTAACTACTGCGAGTCTCCGCGCGAACGAAGTTGTGGGCAGACACTAGTTACTTACGTAACTTGATTTCTTATTCATGCAATTGAAAGAACAAAAAACAACATCTATAAATAAATATTTATTTTGAGAAATCCATATCGAAGTTTATTTTAAAACCAGACCGTGTTACTCGAGTTGAATTGGCTTGCTTGCATAAATTTAAATACTTCGGTAAATATGAGCGGTTTTGGTCGAGACATGTCTGGAATTATATTAAAAGAATGTCTACATACAAATGGGTGAAAATAAAACAGTTCAGTACCTGCCTGTTTCTCCTTTGTTTCAGAGCCGATTCTTTAATTTTCATTTTGTTTAGTTGTTGTTTGTGCTTGTTGTGAACTATAGTGTATAATAAATTTTGTTCTTTTTTTTTCTTACCGTCGACGAGCCTTTATTTATAAGTGTCTAGTCTTCATACTTTACGATCCTTTCGTGTACTAATTTACAAGTATAGGGCTTAACAAAGGAAACTCACATCTCTGAACGTGTAGTGCTTATAAAGTTAATAGTTTCTTAAAACTGTATATTAAATGAGATATCGTTATATTTTTTAAATAATCATCAACCGTGTTATTACTAATAAGTTAAATACGTTTTAAATATTTGGTTTAAAAAAGTTTCCTAATCCGGCGCTCGGCCGAGACAAGTTCGCGTTATCCTTTTTCACAAGTCTAACTTAACGTAATCAAAGCGAGACAAAAGAGCAAGATGGCGAACATTCAGCGACCGCGGTGCATTTAATATGAGACCTTTTTAAAACTAGGGTTCAATACGTATTTAACTTTTTTGTAAGTTTTTGCAAGTGTCTAAGAGTCAATATAACGGTTTTTGAGTGATGCGCGCACAACGGCAGATCTGTTATTTTATATTCTTTGTTATTCTGTTCTATATCTTTATATATAAATTTCTTCTGTACGTGTGTATGTCACTGAACTCCTCCTAAACTAGACCGATTTTGATGAAATTTTGTGTGCGTGTTCGAGTGGATCCCAGAATGATTTAGATTGGACCCGGTAGGTGTCGCTGCTGTTGAATTTTAGATATTTTTTTATTATCAAGGCAGGACAACGTCCGCCGGTACCTCTAGTATGTATATATTTATTTATTTATATATTTAAGGTCCACAAAACTGAGTTCTATGAACAAAAATGGACACGAATCCTTTTATATGTGAACACAGCATGCATAATATAAAAAGACAAAGTCATAGTATTAATACGAAGAAAAATTAAATTATATTAAACATTTAAATACATTTTTATTATATATATATATATAGATAGAATGTATTCAACCAATGCAGAGAAATAAAGACCAATTATTTTGAAGATAGTACTGCAAAAGCCATAGTTATTATATATATATATATATATATTATATACACATACTATTACTATATACTTCTACTACTACACAGTACACATACTATATATATATATATATATACTTCTTGTATTGTCCAACATCCCCGTCACGTAACAGGAGGGATTTCAGAAGATATAAATTAGTCGCGTAATAACTCCACACATTTATGGAGGTGGTAGAGCCACGCTGAAGCTATTACTGGTTTCAGCATGAATGGGTCGGTTCGCCCGGGGTAGTACCACCCGACCCACAAAAAACTGACGTGAAGTAACAGTACTTGCATTGTTGCGTTTCGTTCGGTCAGTGAGAGCGCCGGAGACTCATCTCCCCTTCCCTTCCCTTCCTCTCTAAAAGGCTGGCAACGCACTTGCGACTCCCCTGGTATTGCAAGTGTATATGGACGGTGGTGATCACTTAACATCAGGTGACCTACCTGTTCGTTTGCCTCCTATGATATATTAAAAAAAACATTACCTGAAATATACTGTTCTATTTCTTATTGAGGCAAGTTTGAAAATTAATGTTTATTTTGCATTTTTCTACATATTATAAACTATTTTATATCTATTTTCTAATAAATATATATTTTACGTATAATATTAAATGAACCCTTCTTTTTACCATCCAATCCGGAAATCGGAATCCAAGTAATGGATCATAATAAAATAAAACGTCGGTAAACTAGAAAGTATGTGTTATAACTTATCATATTTTATTAGTACTTTTCAGCGAGTTGACACTTTTTACGACTCTACAATGTAACAGTTCCATCTCTTTACCTCTAAAAACAATATTATCGTTGTAACTGATAGAAATGTAGGACACTGTGGTATAGCGACTAATACTTACATACTTAGATTTATTTTTATTACCTACCTACGTACACACCACCATGATACTTGGGAGAAAGAGAAAGATTGCCAGCAGTAAAAATATTACAAGAACAAGACCAGGGGAATCGCAAGTGCGTTGCCAGCCTGTGTTTGGGGTTTTTTTTTTTTTTTTTTTTTTTTCTCTTATCTGCAGACTCTCGGTCCGCACCATTTTTTTGCTAAAGTTTTATTTAATATGTTAAAAATCGTATTTGTGAGCATCTATTGGGTAGTTTTTTTTTTTTTTTTTATATATATATGTATTTATTTAACTGTTATTGACGTTATTGCCTTTATGGCGGTTTCATTTCGGTCCCCTATCGCCATCTTTAAGTTGTAATCCACAATATGCCGCGCCGGAGCGTCCATGGCCCGATGGATGAACCTACTAACCGCGTCATCAGTCACGTCGGTATAGTAGACACAGGTGTGAGTGTGTCTGGATATTGCCACTATAGCATGTGAAACACTATCGTGGATTTGCATCCTTCTGCCCTTTGTTTGCAGGATCACCACCGATTTGAAGGTCAATCCCTGAGATTCGTGGACTGTCAGAACACGCGATCCTTCCCCTGCCCCGTAGCCCTTGTTTATCAGGGCTTTTTTCTCTTCTTGTGTGTGTACCAGGAAGAGAGTGTCGGGGGTGTGTGAGGATATTTGTTCGCCCTGATAGCCCTTTATGCTCAGAGATCTCACTATCGGTTTCGGTGAGTATATACCGTCGTATACTTGACTCAGTGCATAGGCTACATCCATCGGGTTCCTGTATGTACAAGTGAGCTGTTGGTCAATACCAGCTACGGCCGTTGGTCTGCTATAAGCCATCCGAAATAAGTTTTCCCGATCAATGTAGGGTAGTTGGTTGACATCTCCGATGAGGAGAATTTCGCTTGCTTCCGCCAGCCGGCCGGCAGTCAGGATGGTCCCGAAATGGTTCATGAGAGCTTCATCCACGATTAACCTTGGACGCTTATCGTGCTCTCTGAAACCATTTACCAGTATTGACGCCATGGTGCGCACCCGCTTTTCGGCTTTTTTGCCGTGTGCCTGCACCAGTTTCTCCTGTAAGTCTTTTGCCGCCTCGGTTGTGGTGGTCGCCACAGCGTCCTTCTCCACATCGAAGTTTTTAATTAACCACGTAGTCTTTCCACAGCCTGGGACCCCGTTCGTCCATTTGATCTTGGGTGTCATCTTGGTGCTTTCCGCCACTGCTGGATTTACAAACCTCGAGGTGGTTTTTACCCTCTCGAGAATCTTTTCTTCAAGCATGATTCTTGTGCACCGAGCGACTACTACGATTGGATCCTCCGGGGGCGCTTCGAACTTCTGAGGTTGAGTTGCTTCCCGTGTCTCATTTTCTTTCCTTAGTACGAAACCGCTGGTGGAATTGTAAGCGGTCATGTAGCTACCCGTCATTACTCCTGCTATGACTTGGGCAGTGTCGTTGTTATAGATGGCCGCTGTTTGCTGATGGCTGTTTGGGGTTCCGGTGTAGTGGGGCGGGGAGGGGAGAGGAAATGACAGGAAAGGGGCGGGGAGTGGAGATGAGAGGAAAGGGGAGGTGGGCCTCCGGCGCTCTCACTGATCCAACGAAACGCAACATTGCAAGCACTGTTACTTCACGTCGGTTTTCTGTGAGAGGGTGATACTACTCCGGGCGAGCCGACCCATTCATGCTGAAACTAGTAATAGCTTCAGAGTGGCTCTACCACGTTAGATATACATATATATGTATAAATATAGGAAATGTTTTATATAAATAAATACTTTACAGTTGTCGAAATTACAACCAAATTTTGGGGTGTAAGGGGTGTCAAATAACATCTAAGACTTGAGACACCCAAGCCAACCTCACCTGCACGTGGTGCACCCTGCTGAATAACGAACGAGGTAATGGCGAAAGCGGGGTGGTAGGGTTTTACAGCCTGACTGGGTCTCAACCACCATGTATATGGCGAAAAAGCCCGTCATAGTGATTCGTTTCTGCGGGTCACATTTCGGGGTCAGCCTGTGCATATCCAGCTATTCGCAGGCTGGCATGACAGCGGCGACCGGCGATGGATAGCATGTCACTCGGTGGTCGCCATTGTTTTTGGATTGTACTGTGTTTACCATCAGGCACAGTGCAGTCATTTTGCCGTGCTACAAAAAAAAAACGTAAAAAAGATGAAGAACTCTGTTATATGTATTCTACAATAAATTACTAATGAGAGACCAAATCAGTTATATTATGAATGGAAACTGATTCCAATACTTCTCTCGATTAGAGTTTTTATTTTCGTTTAAAGCTACAGATACTGTAGTATTAGAGGGTTGTTCCGTCGATAATCAATCATGGCTGGAATCACCTTTAAGCCCCACATTGAAGGGTGCTAATGGCATCGTAAAACTGAAAAGGCTGGTAAGTAACAACTTTGTGATAACCTAAGTTTTAACCCATAGCCGATTTTTTTTTTAATAGAAGGTTACTTGATATGATATCGGCTCTTTTACCTTATAAATTAAATCCTAACTAATATATATTATAATAGCTGTGCCCGCAACTCCATCCCCGTGGAATCTAATGTAAAAAAACAGTGACATAAAATCATCCGAATATATCAAGTCCATTTACTTATCTACTTATCTCTCGTACGTAAGTCGCGTCACCATTGAAATAAATATTCATAGTGTCAACCGATTTTAATGAAACTAAGGGTAAATGTTATATGCTTTATGATATTTTATCGTGAACGCAGCACATTAGCAATGATGCGTGTTCAAACAAACAAACAGACAGACAGACATTTCTAAAAATAATTCAAAAATGTTTTATTACTTATTCCCAGACACCTGTAACAGACCTGCTAAAACGTACAGACACGTTAGATTTACATTCTCATTGTATGTATGGAAGATAAATAATCAGGAATACAGAAAAGGAGATATTGCATGTTTTATCCCGGTTTTTTTAATTTGTTTATTTATTTCTTAACTACGTACAACACTAACAGCTAACTATATAACCGATTTTAAATCTGTGATACAAATGTTTGGCCTCGCCAGACACAAACACGCACAATAACGAGAAAACGTACTTTATTCATTACGTGTTAAGGTTGAATTCACACTAAATGTTGTTTATGTTATCTTTTCATTTATGAGGCGAGTAATTTATTACTTTGCTCATTTTATCGTAAGTATTAGATAATATTTTGAACATTTGTGACTTTATTACAAGGTGTTATGGTTGTAATTAAGTTGAACTTAAAACAGTTTTAAAGCTTTTTTTTCTCCTTTTCTTAGTAAACAAATAGCTACACATAAGTATACATTTACGCGGACGGCTTTTAGCTTCGATTTGTACGTGACCCTTTATCTAGTTATTGTTGATCGAAGGTCAAAACATATTGTGTCTTTAAACATACGAGTATACGTTCGTGTGTATGTGACTGACTCCTCCTAAACGGCTGGAACTCCTCCTGAACATTTTTTTTGAGTGTTCAGGTGGATTCAAGAATTGTGTAGATTCACTATAGAAAGTGGCACTGCGGTTGAATTTTAGGATTTTTTTTTATTATGAAGACAGGGACAACGTCCGCCCGACCCGTTAGTATATACCTAAAAAGGTATAAGCAGAACCTCATTTTAATAATACTTTGCCTTCACTGTAATTTTATTATGATACGACAGAGGCTGAATATAATATTATTTTTGCCAGTTTCACGAAATGAATGTTATATTTATGCTTAGAAGGCTATTATATGAACAAGGGTTTATAAAATAATACATTAAATATGGTTATTTTAAGTGTTAGTTCCATTTTTGTAGACTAATACACTTATTACAAAAAAGATAAATATGCATTGAACTCGTATTAAAAAAAAGTATGATCACAAAAGAGTGTCTAACCTTTGTTTACAGATGGACATTATTTTAATTCGAATGTTCTCTAACACTTGTCTAAGTTGATACTTCTTATTCTATTGTTGTAATTAACTGTATCTCTATTTGTCGGCAAAGGAAGCTTTATAGTAAATTATGGATTTCGTGGGTATAATTAATTTGGAAGAAGTAAATAAATTAAACAATTTTAGACATTCACAAGTAAATAATAACTACTACTATTTCACACTATTGACATCTGACAGTGTATATATTGTTTATATATACTGTAGTTCCACCTTATGCACTTGACTTAATATATAAATCTTATAAATTGCTTATACATCATCTCTTTTAACTAAAATATCACAATAATGATAACCAATTTCACGTAATAATAAGTAATTTTTCTTAATAAAGATCTGAACAAAATTATTATTCAAAAATTTGTTTTTTTTTTGCAGAAGATCTGTATGTAATGGAACGTTTTTGAATGATGAGATCGAATTGAACGAATGCTATTCAGAGTTGCTTGCATAAAAAACTTAAATCAGATGTTTAGTTAGATACCGTTTGGATACGCTTTTGTAATAAAGTAATTTAAATATGACTTCAACTAGATTTTAAATTTTAGGTACTGCTTAGTAAAACTCGTGTTATATCCGTGTTCATTTTTGTTTCTGTAATAAGACCGATAGCGTTTGACGACAGTTTGATCTCGTATTAAATGCTAATATTGCTTAGTGCATTATAAGCCTATAAGAATAAAATGTAATCACCGCAACACAAGACCTTCGCGTAGAGAGCCAACCACGCGACTGAACAGTCTAAAGATATTTAACAATGGTCTGATAAAGTATAGATGTCGCTAAATGATCACACTCACGCAAAGTTCGCACACTCTTGGTTTTAATGGTGGTAGAGCCACGCTGAAACTATTACTGGTTTCAGCATGAATGGGTCGGCTCGTCCGGGGTAGCACCACCCTCTCATAGAAAACCTACGTGAAGTAACAGTGCTTGCATTGTTGCGTTTCGTTCGGTCAGTGAGAGCGCCGGAGGCCCACCTCCCCTGCCCTCTTCTCTTCTCCCTCTCCCTCCCCTAATCCCTTCCCCCAAAGGGTGGCAACGCACTTGCGACTCCCCTGGTGTTGTTAGTGTCCATGGACGGTGGTGATCACTTAACAGCAGGTGACTCACCTGTTCGTTTGCCACTTATGACATAAAAAAAAACTCTTCTTTTTCTTGTTTTGGCTCCGCAGAAGCACTTGCCAGTGTCATTGTTTTGTTTCAATAGAGATTACAACATACTTTACACAATAAATGTCGTGTGAATAATTTCAATGTTCCAACAAGATGGTGGCTCTCTTGTTAGAACTTTCCAGGGAGTTTTTGTGGCATCTCCGAATTCATGGTCCGTGGTATTATTTTCCATTCACTTCACTTATGCACAATAAACAAACTATATTACATAAAACGCCACCAATTTTACACAATATAGAGTCAAGTAACACAAGATTATAAATAAAATATAAAATGTACCTACTATACGACCGACCAAAATCCAGCGAAAACTCGTTCGCACACTCATTCATGACATTTAATTTTATTGGGTAATATTTTATTGATACATATTATATGGTACGATGTACATATGCTGTAATAAACAAAAAAATACACGTAAACTTAAAATCTGTATGTACACATATATACAGTGTATCTTCGATATAACGAAACTGAAGACGATTAGAAAATAATCATTATACCGACTAATTTATTACAATGAGGTTTGTTATATAGAGGTTAGGTTTGACTACGATAAGTTGTAACAAGGTAAGAAAATGTGTTTATTAACCTCAATGTTACGTAGAAACTCATCTGCTTAGCCGTTTAAAGCGAAATATTTAAGGCCCTTTTTGTTTCCCAGCCATTGCAACTTTAAAACTAACAGCAATGTTTAAATTATTAAGCATCAAACAACAATGAATATCTTACGAAGAATTTAACGCGTCTGACCAGGTCGAGAGAAGATTTATTGTCGGATTAAGTGGAAATAATTGTTAGGATACGTTAGGTATGTAAAGATAATAAGATGGAAAAATTTGTTAAATAGAGGTCAATAATGCTTTCTCTCTATATTCTGCAATTATTAAAAATTCGAAGAGATTTTGAAGGTATATTTTATATTAGCTGTTACTGGCGGCAGTCTTAGGGGATCTTGACAAATTCGTTAAATCGAGAAATTCGTTATATTGAGATTATTATATTAAGGTTACACTGTATCCATATTATAAAACAAAGCTGCTATATGCGTCTATGTTCTCTAATTTCTTCTAAACTACGCTACAGAAGCCTACATAAAAGACCACAAACAAAATCTATTTATATAAACTTAAAGCATTTCAATTTATCAAAAACCCTACAATAGAAGTGTAATTCTTTAAAAACACATCTTACTTTTACAGGCCATTCGGTTAAGTACAACATTTATAGACCTCTTTATCTATAGCATTGAGGCAAATTTTATAGCTGACTTTATGACCGGCTCGTCCAATCTAATCTGGTCGAGCGATGAAGCGGACAACACATAAACATTAACGAAGAAGAATGGAGTGTTTGTTGTGGGAGATTTGACTGTGACCTTCAAATACACTTTGGATTACTGTAAAGCGGAATTATATAACGAGTATATAAAATCCCTAATTCCAAATAATATTATAAATACGAATGTTTAGTGAATTGCGTACATAATTGTTGACATTTTGCATATAGATTATCAGGAGAAACCTATTATTAAACCTATTACTATTACCTTCCATTTCGAAAAGAAATTGAGCCGTCACGGAATGCCTGGCAAATGTGAAATACATATGTAACGTAGTAAACAACACTGTATACACTATAGGTATGCGAGCTCAGTGCGGCAAGAGAGTTTGATCACAGCCGCTTGAGCATGACATCGCGTCGCCACGTCTCGTACACTCTCCACGCCAACAATCAGGTTTACCTTCGGCTATAGATGTGTCGTATCAAAAAGGATTGTTGCAAATTTGCATTATTGCAAGTGAAGGTGCTAGTAAAAGGGAATATAATCGTAAACAAGAATGTTTGGGAGATTGGATGGATATTTACTACTCTTTCACTGAAACTACTTAACGGATTTTGATAAAACTTTACAGTAATATAGCTTATACTTAAGAATAGCATAATTCATACAATTTATAGAGATATAGTTTAAAATGCCAAAACTTTAGAATAAATATCAAGTATGTTTGAAAATATCTCGCCTTTTTTCATACATGAAAGATGTTGAATCTCTGTCCCGTTGAATATTATTTATTTTGTGGATAATAAGCCTTCTATTAACTTATATATCTAATAAATGGTGTTTATAGGAATCAATTCTGTGTATTATCAAACAAAAAACATAGTAAATAATAAGAACGATCGAAGCTTCCTTAAAACCAAAACTTCGTTCGAAATGGTAATACAAACAAACTAAACGCAAAAGCTCTATTAGAGGAGATCGTAAAACCATCTAATTTTAACGACTTCCTTCTCCGAATTAAACGACATTGATAAAGTCAATTGAAAGAGATCGAATATTCCAGAAAACTTAAAACAATGACAATGACTTATTACAAAAAAGTTAAATACGTTTTGAATACCAGCTTTAAAAAGGTTTCGTATTTAATGCACCGCGGTCACCGAATGTTCGCCATCTTGCTCTTTTGTCTCGCTTGGGTTACGTTAGGTTAGACTTGCGTAAAAGGATTACGCGAACTTGCTTCGGGCGAGCGCGGTGTATTTAATACGAAACCTTTTTAAATCAATACGTATTTAACTTTTTTATATTAACACCATGAATGTTTACGAAGTGTTACACGGTTAGAAGTGGGTTTTCGTTTGCATAAAATTATGTAAATGACCGGGTTCAAATATCCACTTATACTATTGAATTTACTTATACATAAAAGATTAAGGTGTTATGAACAAAATAAGTCTAGTTATTTTTAAGTAAAAGTGTGCCAACAAAATGTCAGATACACCATTTAATTATTTATTTATTTGGAAATCCAACAGCATACAGTATTTTTATATAATATCTTACAGTATGTAACAATTAAAGCCAAACAGGATTTCACAATTACAGAAAGTGATACATAGTAATATACATATAAGTAGGCAAAAGAAAAACATGTATCCTTTACTGGCGTTTAGTATAGTGTGTGTGTATGTGTGTGTGTGTGTGTGTGCTGGCGTTTAGTAGTGTGTGTGTGTGTGCGCGCGTGTCGGAATGTGTGTGTGTGTGTGTCTGTATTTCTGACTTGTGTGCTTGCTTTATCCTTTTTGTATTATAATTGTATAATTCAGCGTTGTAATTTCTTTATTTCACTTTATTTCACTTTTAAATGTATTACGTGAATGTATGTATGCGTATGTATTACGTTATACATACAACGACCATTAATATAAGGCATTATTTCGCTGATGATTTATCCATTCTCTGTTGCTGTTATTTGAAAGCGACAATATTTGACCAATGTTATCTTAACGTGCGAACAAGCACGAATTATGCAACGCCTAATAGGTGTGAAAGGGAGCCGCGATACTGACGCTCAAAATACCGACACGAACAACGAATATTCCTTCCATTATCATGCTGCTGTCATAAGTCACAATACGGTATAGAACAGCAAATTATAATAGTTTATAGTAAATAGGGTCATATCCAGCAGAAACGTTGAACTGTACACTTAATTACGCTATTACGCTAGAGTCGGGAATCGTAGTAACTTAAGCTGTCTAAGAGTTCCTAAGCACAAAACCACTACCTTTCGAGGTAGCTTCAGATACCAGGCCACAAAATTCTGGAACAATATACCCATCCGTAATTCTTTTCTCTTATTCTATATCCTTATTTCGTTTCAGCTCAAACTTTAAAACTTTTCTACTTTCAATGCAAATAACTTAGCCTGTTATTCTACGACTTTCTATTTTTATTTATATGTATGTGTGTCTGTATGTATATATTCATTGTTCCCTATTATTAATATATATGTACATATATTCTCATATTTCATATTAAACTTCTATTACCATTTCTTTTTTTCCAAACTTATATAACTTCACTACACGAAACACTACATAACATTTAATATGCACACCATCTCTCGGTGCACACATAGCACTCTGGGTCCCGAGTGAAAATCAGCGCTGAAGGACTAACCTCCAACAGCACACACGCTGACTCGTGGCCCATTTGCCACACACACACTTAACCATCAATTTGTATTTTTCATTGTTTATATGTTTTTTTAATTGTACGTGTTTTCATATTTACTTATGTGTGTTGCAAATAAATGTCTTTTCTTTCGGTTTCGGTCGGCTTTCGGTGAAGCATAACATCGTGATGACCATAGCGTGGTTGTAGGGTTTTTCCTAAACCCGTCTGACTAGTTAGAATAGCCCCCCTAAAAATATGTCACCAATCATGTGTATTCTGGCAGTTCAACTCTCAAGCTGGAGGTTTAGGTTAAGCACCTTAGACCACATCCTCATCTTTTTTTTATGTCATAACTGGCAAACGAACTTGTGGGTCACCTGATGATAAGTGATCAGCACCGTTCATAGACACTAACAACACGAGGGGAGTCGAAAGTGCGTTGCCAGTCTGTGTTTTGGAGAAAGGGAGTGAGAGGAGAGAGGAGAGGGGAAGGGAGGTGGCCTCTGGCGCTCTCACTGACCGAACGAAACGCAACGATGTAAGCACTGTTACTTCACGACGGTTTTCTATGAGAGAGTGGTACTACCCCGGGCGAGCCGACCCATTCATCCTGAAACCAATAATGGCTTCAGCGTGGCTCTACCACTCGTCCTTCTGTCTTTATATATTTAATTAAAAGATTATTCTTTTAATGTTCAATCACATAGAAACTACTTATAGGGCTATGATTTTTTAATGCCCAACGAATTACGAAATAGGCAGGAATCGGTTAGTTTAACATAAAGTGAGACTGTGGTCAGACGACAAAATCTATAAAGTAAGAAAAAAGATATTTAAATTCCGTGTAACGAAATCGACCTTGCAGGATAAGTGTCTTGGTGAAATGGAAACCATTTGTAAATTGAATTTGGATTCGAGCCAGACCGTCTTATGGCGTTCGCAATGACATAACAAAGATTTGTGGCCTAATTTCATTGTTATGCTGTAAACATTACATTAAACTTTGTAATGTGCGTACTCTTGTTTGAGCTTTGAATTCTATATGTATGTATACTAGCTTCTGCCCGCGAGTTCGTCAGAGTGGAATAGGTACTTTGGGCTAACACGCTGCGGAAGCTCTCAAAAGGAGAATATTATTTTTAACATTCTTCATTAGTGCTCCGTTCCTATTAGTTTTAGCATGATGATATATAACATGTAACCTGTAGCCATTCTTTGATAAATAAGCTATCTAACACTGAAATAATTTTTCAAATCGGACCAATCGGACGCATAAGTTCGTCCAACTAAACACGCTTTTCAGCATTATAATATTAAAATAGTATATCTATACTTCTATATCTATACTAATACTATAAAGAGGTAAAGTTTGTGAGTTTGTGACGTTGTAGGGGGTAATCTCAGGAACTACTAAACCGATTTCTTTTACGAGTAGAAAGCTACGTTACTTGTGAATGTCATAGGCTATATAGGTTATATCATCAGGCTAAGACCAATAGGAGCGGAGCAACAATGAAAAATGTTTAAAATCGGGGCTTTTTCTTTTTGAGAGCTTCCGCTGCGTCTTAGCCCAAAATAACCACTCCAATATTAACTAATTATATTATCTATACAAATATTATAAAGAACGAAAACGTTTCTTACGAACGCTGCCTTAACGAAGAGAGACATGTAATTGTGTTCTAGAGAAAAGTTGTAGCTTGATAATGCCTATTATCGCTCAACAAACTGGTCACGGGTCAGCTAATATATAGATAAAGAAAATACAATTTCTTTAAAGCTAAATTACAGCAAAAGTGCAGAAAGTATCGGCATATGATTATGACCATTCTATGCAGAATTATTCATAGATGGTTTTAAAATACTTATTTTTGGGATTCGGTTGATCTATTGATTAATGAAGTAGGATGGGTAGCTAGGTAGGTAATGGTGGTAGAGCCACGCTGAAACTTACTGGTTTCAACATGAATGGGTCGGCTCGCCCGGGGTAGTACCACCCTCTCATAGAAAACCGACGTGAAGTAACAGTGCTTGCATTGTTGCGTTTCGTTCGGTTAGTGAGAGCGCCGGAGGCCCACCTCCTCTCCCCTTTCCTCTCTCCTCTCCCTTTCCCTCCCCTAACCCTTCCCCCCAAAGGGTGGCAACGCACTTACGACCCGTATGGTGTTGTTAGTGTCCATGGACAGTGGTGATCACTTAACATCAGGTGACCCATCTGTTCGTTTGCCACCTATGACATAAAAAAAAATACTAATATTATAGATACTAGCAATAGTTATATTGATTACAATAAACAATAATAAATAAATAATAAACGCCGGCATATACCAACTATTTTTTAGAAATCAACGTGGATTCACTAAATGAAATTAGTAAGACCTGAAACCTACCTGAACCTGACAAATGTTCTATTACCACTGTATGTGGGTAAATATGAAACTGTGGATTTCTCGGAGTTTGAATTCACCAATACGTCTTGAGGAGGCATGATGATTGTGTCCAACATTCCTTCCTAGGGTTCCGTATGGTGATTATTTATATTAATCATTTTTTATTTATGTCAGTTTAAGGTATCAATTTACAGTCAATAGTACGGTTGCTGATATAATAATAACCAGATTTAGAATATAATGTAAAAATGGAAGTTGTATTACACGTTACCTGTGGATATTTGATAGACAAATTTTATACAATGCATTGATGTGTAAATTTTAAATCATTTTTTTACGACCCGATAAGATTAAGTCTTTACGCTGTCCTAGTAAATTTTATGGTTATAATTGTTCTCGGAGTTAATCATTAAAAATATGTATTATAAACATTATGGATGTTATTAAAAAAAAGTTAAATACGTATTGAATTCTTGCTTTAAAAAAGTGTGGATACTTACGTATTAAATGCACCTTCGACATCTTGCTCTTCTATCTCTGTTTGGTTAGGTTAGATTAGACTTGCGAAAAAGGATAACACGATTTTGCCGCGGCAGCCATCGGCAAGCGCGGTGCATTTAATACGTAAGTATCCAAACTTTTTAAAGCAAGTATTCAATCCGTATTTAACTTTTTTACAATAACACGGTATGACTTTTGAATTATAAACAGAGTTTTCAAGTGTTTTCAGTATATTTCCCTTATTGTAAATAATTCCTCTGTCCTAACATAAATACCGGTACTGAAATAAAATGTAACGGTAAGTTTGTTGGTATTTGAAATTCAGGAAACCTCTCATAAATAATTGATAATTGTTTCCGAGCACAATTATCTCTTTGAAGTCTTTGAAAACGACAGAAACATTCCCACTCTATTATATATAATTGGACGTCAAAATAATTACGCTTTCTAATTTGAGTTCTGGTTTATTTTATCGATATTCTAGCTGTTAAAATAGTGCTACAATAACTTATAGTCTAGTAATAAAAAACATGTATAGATATAAAACGCCTACACGTTTCATTTCGTGGTGTAATGGCTATTGCTTATAACATACTTTAGGCGCTAAAAATAAATTCAAGAATTTACTGTAGTGTTCAAATATTGCTATATTTTCCAAACATTATTGTTAATACGATATGTTAATAAACAGTTTACTTTACAGTTTGTATTGGATTTTCATTCCATATGACATAAATATTAACTGGACATGGGTATTGTAAGCAATACCTTAATCGCTTTAAGATTATTGACGACAACCCCTTTTTTTTTTAACGTGGGGAAATCTCTTATGGATACGCCACCCTCCCGGGGGAGAGGGTGGGTTATGTCCGAGTCACACGGACTAAAACCCCACGGTGTACGTCTGCCGCTATAGTTGAGGCGGCACGAGATCTCTATAGACTTCATCGTGCCGCCCCAGCGGTTGGCCCAGTAGCGAAAGCGCCGCCGCCGGGCCCCGTCTTTTTAGGAGACAGCCGGGTACACACGGGTCGTCTCCTCCTTTCGCCGGACCTGTGCAATGGGAAGATGGGTCTACCGACCCATCTTCCCCGGTCCAAGTGACGACAACACTTGCCCCTTCGATAACACATGTGTGCAAAACTTTGAACATTTGCTACAAGATTGCCCCAGGTTTAGCACGAAGATACTAGGGTACATAATGCTTTGTGATAATCTTCGGGCATGTCCATTCGATCTTTAGGGCTTGATGGAGAAGGAGACTGCAATAAAATCGTTCGATAATTTTATCAAGCATCCGATTGCTGTTTTACATTTAACGGACTTTGAAATTACCACGACTCCCTTACGTACATCTAAATCATTTTGACATAACCACGACTCTCACACTTGTATCTATATCAGGTCTAACAAATCTTGATAACTTAATAATATGCTCATGCAACACGTCAAGGGAGTTAGAGAATCGTATCAAAATGATCGCTTTACGAAAACAACAAGTTTGGAAAAAAAAATACAATATGTTATTATAAAAAATATTGAGTTAATGTTCTTGTTTTGTTTAGTTAGTCGTGCTGGCCGAGTGGTTTGATCGGTGGAATGGCAATTCGATATCCGCAGGTTCAAACACAAAACAAAGTAGTTTATCATAATTCCCGTACATTTACCATTTTAAATTTATAACACTATGACTGACAGTGAAGGAAAATATTGTGAATTGGAAGCGATCATGACTGTTACTGTGTCCGGACACTGTGTCAATTAACGTAGGTTCGATCTTTGCGAATGATACGGAACTTTCGGTGTAGGAAAACATTGTGAACAATAGTGGTACGGTTTCATCTAAAGTCCATGTAACTACCACCTACAAGTTGAAAATTTATTTACAAACACCTCTATATGTTCCGGCATATGCACTTGATAGCCAATTGTTTGAAGCATTTACAATCTTAGACTACAAAGGCTACAAGCAAGTAGTACTAAAAACGGGTTAGACTGTGGTCAAACGCCAAATATCTACAAAGGATTAAAAAATACATGTTAATATATAAATGATAATTGTAAAGTTCTCTATAAATTAAGAAAAATGATGAATTCTTATTTAAACAATGCGCTTAATTTTATCTATTACTTTTTACCAACTGCCCGCTCTGACTTAGCACTAGTTTATTAACAAAGAAACTGAGACCAGTCCAGACTCAGACCAGTGAGACCAAATCTAGTCTTGACAGTAAGACCATGTAATTAAATGGAATGTTAACCGAATACCTGAATATGAATTCCGTCAATATTATGATTATGATAACCTCCTCCATGTCTTCTGTAACACTCATTCCCCTAAATTTTTTATATGGAGAAGTTTTGACCCATTTTTTTTAATATAAACTTTGTCCGTCAGGAAGTCCGCCAGCTGCTCTAAAGGAATGTGCTTACATACATTCGGCAATTGGTTTTTATTTACACTAGTTGCACATCTAAGATAGAACGTCGTAACAAACTTTATATGCAGATCTGTGTGGCAGATGTCGCGTTTCCCGGCACATTTTATGTTAGCTTCATTGTACTGTCGACGGCTTAGGTGGTCCCGCTAGTTTGTATGGGCACTATGTGAGTTACACGACACTATGCTACTGTGAATTGAATGGATTCCTTGTGTTCGATTATCAAGTCCTCTTTGATTTTCCCGCACTTTATATACGGCTACATGTGTTTTTATCCTTATAAGTAGGTGGTGATATATCGTGAGTTGTTATCAATCCACTGTTCGACATGAGACTTTACCCACTTGCCGCACCTAGCAGGGAAAGGCCCATACCGTTTTGTCTAACTTCTGCTGTGAACCTAAGTTGACCATAAGACGCAATGAGTTAAATTAGAAAACTGAAGGATAATTACAATATTAAACGTAAGAATTGTTTAATAAATCCATATTAAGGTTTGAACAGAGTTTTTTAATAGAAACAAACATCAACCTAAATTGCTTACATTGTTATTTAAACATAAATTCGGCTTTTCATATAATGTGTTGCAAATGTTATGTTCCCATATTTTTAAGTATATACTTTACAAATTACAAAGAGTCAATCAAATCCAAGAATAGTCTACAAAAAAATCCACATCGATTAGTCAAATCCTATGTATCCTACATTCCTATATCCTACATTCAGTAGTTTTGACATAATTGGTTCACTGCTCTTTCAATATGTATATAGATATAATATTTCAATAAAAATAGCCCTTTTTTATATATCATAGGAGGCAAACGAACAGGTGGGTCACCTGATGTTAAGTGATCACCACCGTCCATAGATACTTGCAACACCAGGGGAGTCGCAAGTGCGTTGCCAGCTTGTGTTTGCGAGCTCTGTTACTTCACGAGGGTATTTCTGTGGGTCGGGTGTTACTGCCCCGGACGACCCGATGCATTCATGCTGAAACCAGTAATAGATTCAGCGTGGCTCTACCGTCTATAAAATGTATTTTTTTAAATAAATGTATGTGTTCTTTCACCAAAACTTTTAACACTACAAGATCTTTAGTTAGAAGCCATCCAACACCTTTTGAAGTCGCTATACCTCGCCCCAATAGACTGCTGTTTGGTCCGCGATTTGAACAGTTTTTTGGACACAGAAAATGTTTCTTCCCAAGTAGCAGTACAAAAAGCTTTTACATCATTTATGGAGATGACAAAGATCACAAAGGTTTAGATAAATGTATCTATATTCTATTAATGAAATATTGTACAAACAAAGATCCATTCATATAGAAGAATCAGTAATTCAATATACAAACGTATATTGAAAATTATAGAAAAATTTATCATTGTAGAAAGACCAAATTTTCACTTTAGGTACAATCGTATATAGAAATAAAATGGTAAATGAAAAATTATGTAATATCAATTCTGTCATATTTATTATAATCTCCGTACTATTTTTTATCCCACTAATTCACTCACTTTTTATATGGAGGTATTTAACTCAAATTTATAGTTTTTTTCCCATAAATTTTTCCAAACATTTTCGTTCTTACAAACCATATCCTCATAATTATACACAAAAAAACGAATTAACGAAATAGATGCAGCTATTTTGAAGTGATGTACTTACATACATTTGGCTATTTGTTTCTATTTATATCTTCTTACTAACTGACCCGACCACGCGTTGCTGTGGAACAGTTATTGAAAAAATTAAAACGTGGTGCCATCTATGACATATCTATAGCAGCCGGTCCTACAGTTTTCTATTAACAAACTGATTTAAAGCGCCATCTCTTCGACACTGATGAAACTTACAATTAATAACATTAACCAACATTGACAATCACTTAATTTGTAATTTAAAAATATGAAGACTATTAATCGAAATATAAATTGTCCTATCTCTCAAGTTGAATCAAATCTATACATATAATTAGAATGTAAATCTAACGTATCTGTACTTTTCTGATTTTCATTAAAAAAAATAGTTGCAGGTATCTAAGAATAAACAATAAAATACAATTCACTCATTTTTAGAAATTTCTATCTGTCTGTCTGTCTGCCTGTCTGTTTCTATGAACACGCATCACTGCTAATATACTGGGTTTACAATAAAACCACACGGAGAATATCATAAAACATATCTTCAAGAATAACTTACTCTTTTCTTCATTAAAATCGGTTTACTCTATCAAAAGTTATTGTAATTTTAATGACGACGCGGCGTAGCGACGAAAGATAATTAGATAAGTAAATGGACTTAATACATTCAGTTGACTTTATTAATCACTGTTTTTTACATAAGGTTCAACGCGGACCAAGTCGCGGGCACAGCTAGTTATAAATAAATACCAACTTTTATAAAGAATGGTCGAGAAGTTTCGGAATTCATTGTGGACAAACACATTGGATTTTTGTATATTTAGATTAAAAATTACTTTCGATAACTCCGAGCCACGTCATTCGCGTATTATTTGCTACTCTAACGTATGATTTAGGCGGTGTTATGAGTAACGCGTAATTGAGAGCGTTGCTATGCGCCGGCATGTGTATCAGAAACACTGAGGTAAACATTCTGATGGATAAACATAGGGCGCGGGGTGACCGACCGATGTGCACCGCAGCGTTTATTAGGAATACCATATCTTCCCTTTAATTAGGACACGTGTGATATATTTAGGATACGTGTCTTAGAAACTATACGAAACATTAAAAAAAATACTTTATAGGTTTTATTCTTTGACCACAATCTCATCTAATGTTAATAATATAAAAAAGTGTGCGTGTACACGCGTTAGAAGTTATACTTTTTTGGCGTAACAAGATAAAAATCTTTTCAAAAATTTTATATTTCGCCTTCTTTTCGTTTGTAGAAAAAACGACACTAACAATAGAAAAAGTTGACTATAGCTAACTTCAGTAGTGCGCGCGCGCATCGTAATAACTTCAGGGTATCGGCTTTTCATGAAAGTGTGCGCGCGCATCGTAAAAAAATACACTCATCATTTTTCCCTAACGCGCCAAAAGAAATGTAACTTCCATAAGTCCTTACATTTCAAAATGAGCTAAATCCAATTTTAGTCGTTCCTAATACTTACGTTATTTTTCATGATCTTCATGTTGTACATGTAAAATATGAAGATCATAAAAAAAACTCAAAACCTTACGAACGGCAAAACTTTACCTTCACTCTCGGTGTACAATAACTGGAAACTCAGCGTATAAACACATCATTATTTTTAAAAAACAAAGTCTTCTGCCACGTCTGTCTATCTGGCTGATGCGGATTTTCACGCGGTTTTCACTAGTAGATAAAGTGATTCACGAAGATATATATAGGTATATCATTTGTCAAGGTTTTTTTATTATCAGGGTGGGATAAGGTCCACCAGGCCCACTAGTACGTAATAAGATATATGTTTTTTATTGTAACACGGCAAAATGACTGCACTATGCCTGATGGTAAGCACAGTACAATCCAAAAACAATGGCAAACACCGAGTGACACTATCCATCGCCGGTCGCTGCTGTCATGCCGGCTTGCGAAAAGCTGGATATGCATAGGCTGATCCCGGAACGCGATGCGCAGAAGCGAATCACTATTACGGGTTTTTTCGCCATATACATTATGGTTGCGACCCATTCAGGCTGTAAAACCCTACCACCCCGCTTTCGCCATTACCTCGTTCGTTATTCAACAGGGTGCACCACGTGCAGGTGAGGGTGGCTTGGGTGTCTCAAGTCTTATGATGTTATTCGACACCCCTTACACCCCCTTATATATCATCATGTTGTATCAAAGTCAATTCTTGTCTTAGCGTTTTAGCTACCATCACATCTCTATTTAAAATCAGTGTGATCGTAATCAAACGGTAAACCCCATAATGTACAAAAAAAATCATATAAAAGAGTAATAAAAGCGACTGTAAAAAGTGATACATAAAATAACATTTGTGTACATGAGAATCGATATTATAATGATGGTCATCCTATGATGTCGTCCCATTGATGCGCGGGAGCACGCACTCATTGTATGGTAATTGTTGCGCATGCGTCGTGTTAGCGGTAGGAAGGGTTACGATTGTTTTATTTCAAGGAAGTCGCACTTATGAAATGCGATGCGTTTTAGCTGCGAACTATGAGAATTGTGCGTGATCCTATTTTGATATACTCGTAGTTTTGTTTATTTTATTTATGTTCTACTAGTTGGTACCCGCTACTTCGTTCATTTAAAAATTGCGGAAGTGATTCATTTTCATTATTCGTGGACTGTATTTTTGTTATATTTCTAACTAACTTTTGTCCACGGCTTAGTTTGTGTTATAGCCGATCTGACCTTTCCATGGTAAACACTTTCTGGATGATTGGTAACTTATGGCTTGTTCTGTACCCTTAGCAGCGTGTATGTAAAATTCAATAATTTTCGGTATATAAATAAAGGTGTGAAATCGAAACAAACTTAGATTCAAATTTATAATATTAGTTAACATTGTTACTTAGTTACTATGTAAAAGCGTAATAATATTTTGTCTAGATTACACTCGGAAAACTCTTCTGTCTGCAAGTAAAAGACTTGCAATTTTAAAAGTCTTGCAAAGCCTTAACAATTAATTCAGGCGTATCAAAGATCAGCCTGGTCAAACAACGGACATTACAATTTTATTAATATGTATAGATGAGATAAGTAAATATATTCAAAAATAAAAATGTCCTATATTAAAATGATAAGAGTTAAATAATTTTGAAAATTAATTAATCAGTTGTTGTGTGTTCAGGACACCACGTCGATCGTTGTCGATAACGTAGATTCTAAACACGCGTACGTGTTCAATTCAAATAAAAAGTAACCTACATATATTGGCGGTAATATAAAAAAAAGCTTGAGAGATATATGGACCCCCAGCTGGAACGAAGTTCCTTTCCCTTTTTTGTAGACGTTTACAATACAGTCAATATAGTTTACATTATAACATATCAAGTTGATAGAATTAAATTGTAAATTAAACGATAAAATATATTCATAAAATAAATAATGATAAATTAAACACTGAATGATATCATAACTATTTTCAACTTGTATTAAAACGTTTTCACACTCCATTGTATTAAAGAAGAATATAAATATTTAAAAAATATGAGCACGACGCGTCAACTGTCACTTGCCTGTAACTATTCGTCTAAGAGCTAGCAACGGTTTCGACAACGAAATTCAATGAGCCAGTTTTTTATATATCTTTATGTTCTTCCGAACAGCGTGCGGGCTACCTGCCTGTCGGTAAACGTTGCGTTTATTAGTGCATATCGCATCTTTATGGGCAAAAATATATATTTTTATATAATTTTAGAATGTTTTATTTTTATTGTTTACGGTGAAATCTCAATATCATAATGTTTAATAAAATGAAATAGTTCTTTGCAATGGAAAAAATAAAATAGTTTGAAATGAATTATTTTATTTATAAAGAATATCATCGGCCACATTATTGTCAAAAACAAAATTATCTGGCAGTGATAAATTCATGTTATTAATAGCGTTTAAAAGTTACTGAAAAAAAAAATGTTCTTAAAATTATTTATAAATCAAAATTTTGACCATTAAAGGTGTGATGCGTATTAAAAAACACAATGTTAACCGGCTACCAGGTATCCTGAATCCTGTTTGGAAGGACATAATATATCATCTTATTAAAGAACCAGCTTTTCTAAAATTCTCGTATTTCCAACGTTGCTGGCTCTGGTGTCGCACAAAAGTCTAGTTACATTAACTACAATTTTTGTCTTTCGATATCCTGGAGAACTCCTTGCGTTTTATGGCACAAAGAGTATACTAGATGTAACCTTGTAATATTAGTTATCACTGTGTCAAGTTTCGTCAAAATTGGTTAATGATACGTGTTCAAATGGGCCAGGCGGACAGACAAAAATTTTAAAAGGATTATTTTTAGCTTCTATATGGATAACATAGTCTACCCCGATCAAAATTTTCAAAAAACATTTAAAGTAAAGATTTGGCTTTGTTACAGTTTTATTATAGTATAGAAGAAGAAGATTGTAACGTATTTTGTCACTTATTCTTAGACACCTGCACATTTTTTTTACGAAAATCGAAAAAGTACGTATGCGTTACGTTTACAATTATATTATATTCATAGATATAGATTAACAAAATCCTCTGCTATTATAATTTACAGTTTTATTATCTGTATTACGACATGAGCAAAATTATATGGAAGAGCACTGCCTGAACAAAATATCCGCAATAAAAACAAATACAAAATAAAGATGCTAACAAACGCCGAACTTCAGCTAACAGTTACTTAAGATTCGTTAAGAGTTTTGTAATGTGATTTGTAATTTAATTTTTCTTCGTCCCACGATAAACAGCGAATAAGGAAAAAACAATAGATTATTTTTTATCTAGGTCCATTCCCTCGGCGTGGAGCCCTTGAGTACGCTGCTCGCGCGATACAGTGACACAAAATCTTCCATCACTGCGACAACATTACTCATGTCACCTCCACACACGTGCACGCATACATGCTTACACATGCAAGTGGAAGGGTTTTATCTTTTTTCCCTTATCAAACTGTTATAATTTAGAATATTATCCGATACGAAATATATATAGGAGTTTTTGAGTTATGTATGCTTGGTACACATATATGTTTCAACAACTCATATATGTATGAATAGTTAGCTTAGGTTAGCTTACATAGGTCGTGAATTCCATGTATCAGGCAACAGCCAAAGCCGAGGTGTGCCGCGCACCCTTGAGCTAGTTGTCAAAATAAAATCGGCTGAGTGCCTTAAGCGCTCGCGTTAGTAGTCCGGTAAAGCTGTTAAGACCTTGCTTGGTCAATAGCGTAGTCAGTTAGACAAAAGAAAAAACAAATAGGTTATTTTACCGAAATTGCTCGTTTGGTTCCAGGTGGTTGTTTTATTTGTAATACAGATTTTATTATATTGTATTTTGGCATCTGACGTACAAAACAGTGATTAACAAAGTCATCTATATGTATTCATTCTAATTACTTAAGTCGCGTCGTTAAATTACAATGACTTTTAACTGACCGAACTGATTATAATAAAGCATAGAGTCAATGTTATTGGAAGATATGCTTTATGATTTTCCTGAAAAGGATTCATCAAGATCCCAGTACTTTAACAGTGATACGTGTACATACAAACAGATAAACGGATAGACATGCCTAAAATTTATATAAATGTATTTTATTACCTATCCTACCTGCAACAATTTTTGAAACTATACTTCTTTTGGCGCGTTAGGGATTAATCATGAGAGTAAATTTTTACGATGCGCGCGCGCACCGTCACGAAAAACCGACACCCTGAAGTTAGCTATAGTCAACATTTTGTTTCTTTGTATTTCTTTGTATTAAAACTTTCAATTTATTAAATACCTTTTTTCTATTATTAGTTCGTTTTTTCTACAAACGTAGAATAAGGCGAAAGGTAAAAATTTTGAAAAGAGTTTTATCTTGTTACGTCAAAGAAGTATAACTTCTAACGCGTGTACACAAGTACGTACACAATTTTTTTTATTTTTCAAAAATTAAAAAGTAAAGACACGTTAGATTTACACTATTTTAATATGTATGGATAGAATAGAAGATATGTTATCTGGTCAAACTTCAAGGCATATTGTCAACTTCAACTAAATTCTCACAAAGTGCTATACTTAACGCTTTAAATCGTTCATTAAATAAAGCTTGTAATAGGCACATTTACTTAGGTAAGTTGTAGTTTCGTAATGCTATTAAAGCATTCGTGTGAATCGTGACTTAATAACAATTCTGCTTAGATTACCAATTGTAAACCATGTAAGATTCAACTAACGTTAGGTTTGAGCATTTCACGCATCTCTGCTATTTTTCAGATTCAATGAAAAATAATTTGTTATATGTAATTTTGTTATCTTACTTTTGTTATGATAATAAGAATCTAAAATGCTTATAAATTATAACGGAAATATTACGTTTTTATTTATTATATGATTAGTTATTAGTAACCATACAATATAGCAGGTTTTCACATGTGAAATAACAGTAATGACAAAAAAAATATTTCACTGCTACAATACAATAAATAGCTAGTTAACACAACAACTAAATCTAGTTTTCCAACCTTTAGGATCTAGTTGGTGTGATGCAAAAACGTACAAATTGTTCAAAGGATGTTCAAGGATAATAATTATCAGAAACTACTCCAAAGCTCCAACAAAGGCAGGATTTTAGCTTCAAAATTAATTACGACGGTTAAAGGCTGCAATGACCTTTAATAACAGATGGGTTTGATGTCTGTTAATTACTTTCTATAAAAACCTGTTCGTAGACTATTGAGTTAATATAAAAGCGAAACGAATAAACATTGTAATATGATTTATATACTACTAACAGCCCGTCCCGGCTTCGCATGGGTGAACAATTGTTAAACATATGTGGATTGGCTAAAACTGATCATAGTCTTGAAGATCTTGTACCCACGATCCAACCCAGAATCGAAAATACTACAGAAAGAAATGTCTTCTGTTCGAGGATAGATGATTGTGCTAACTTCAATTCTAATTCATTTGTTTTGGTGCGTGATATCTTAGCGGGAACTACTCTTTACTGTATCTGCCAAATTAAGACACAGTTAAGTAAACACTGGTGAAGCACGCCATAATAAACACACCATTTTTCAAAAAATGAGCGGATTATCTGTTATTGTTTGCCAAAAAGGCTTTTTATTGGTTCTGGTGGTTTATCAATATTAACCTATAACCAAAAAATATAACCTATGTTACAATATTAGTGTAGATAACAAAATTTCTAGATACGTCATTAAGGACTAGCCAGGATACTGCCTCAGCAAAGTATTTCATGTGGCACCAATATGTTTTCCTTGGTTAGGTACATATTAGCGAAATTTAGAGTTAAAGTTTTGATACTGTGAGATCCGCACACAGGTTTTACAAGGAAGTCGTGAATCATTCGAATGTTCGTGGTCGACACATTTTATGGCTAAAATGCTTCACAGGACCTCGGTCATCATATATTGCCAAACAACGTTGCAATGCCGTAAGCTTTTTGATAATGTTTCTTTCTTGTACAAAGTTAAATGATATTCATCACTCGTTAATTAATTAAAAGACTTTATAGTACGTAATAATTTTCATTTTGTCATTTATATCTCTATACATATAATAAAAACGTAACTTGTCTGTACTTTTTCGATTTTGTGAAGAAAATTGTAGCCGGTTTTTGTGAATAAGTACTTAATAAAATACATTTCAATTATTTTTAGTAATGTCTGTCTATCTTTTTGTTTAAACACACAGCAATACTAAAAAACTGCGTTGACGATCAAACCTCAACAATAAGATCATAAAATATATCTTCGAGTAACATTTAATCACTGTTTCGCTAAAATCGGTCCACTCTAATAAAGTTATTGCAATTTGAGTGACGGTTTAACTTAAGTAGTAAGAAAAGTAGATAAGGACAATACATTTCAGACTTAATACATTTTGGGGTGTAAGGGGTGTCAAATAACATCATAAGACTTTAGACACCCAAGCCAACCTCACCTGCACGTGGTGCACCCTGCTGAATAACGAACGAGGCAATGGTGATTGCGGGTATAGGGTTTTACAGTCTGACTGGGTTGCAACCACCATGTATATGGCGAAAGAGCTCGTCATGGTGATTCGCTCTGCGGGTCGCGTTTCGGGGTCAGCCTATACATATCCAGCTATTCGCAGGCCGGCATGACAGCGGCGACCGGCGATGGATAGTGTGTCACTCGGTGGTCGCCGTTGTTTTTGGATTGTACTGTGCTTACCATCAGGCAAAGAGCAGCCACTTTGCCGAGCTACAATAAAGAAAAAAAAGGATGATTGTATTAATCACTGTTTTGTACATAAAGCTTCATATATAGACATACGTAACAAATTAAAATCTAATAACTAATCTATAATAGTATAAACCAATTCTAGTCTCATAACATAACACATTAAATTAATTTTGTTTATACAATAAAATTATAGCTATTAATTAAGAAAAAGCGAAAGGTTTTATAAATGTCGGTTTAATTCATTTGCAAAAATAAATAAATTCTCGATATAGACAATAATTTCGCAACAACTTTCTACATAATGACGGCTGATTCACCTCTCGCGAGTTAATTAATTTAATTTATCCGACAGATATTTTGATCGGACACAATTTGTTGTAATTGATGGCAATGACAGAATAAATTAAACGTTTGGAGATATCGGATGTATCTAATTTTGTAATGTAAATTTCGTAACGCACGAATTTATATTAATTGTAAGTGTCAGGTGTAAATATGTTTCTATAACCATGTTCTGCAAATTTGATATCTGTTCATAATTCTACCTAGATCCTGCCATTGATAGATGATGACAATTAATATCTTGACGCCTAAAGCTAATCACGTGTTCATACTTCACAGTGACTATGTGACAGTTTTTTTTTATAGTAGCACGGCAAAGTGACTGCACCATGCCTGATGGTAAGCACAGTACAGTCCAAAAACAATGGCGACCACCGAGTGACACACTATCCATCGCTGGTCACCGCTGTCATGACGGCCTGCAAAAAGCTGGATATGTACAGGCTGATCCCGAAACGAGACCCGCAGAAGCGAATCACTATGACGGGCTTGTTCGCCGTATACATGGTGGTTGCGACCCAGTCAGGCTGTAAAACCCTATCACCCCGCCATTGCCTCGTTCGTTATTCAGCAGGGTGCACCACGTGCATGTGAGGTTGGCTTGGGTGTCTCAAGTCATATAATGTTATTCGACACCTCTTACACTCCAAACGCACACCCAAGACCCGACCTCACACAATACACAAGACACACCTTATTTACAGATAATAAATAAAAAAAATATTCAATTTACATTTATAAATATTGTAATTATGTAAAGTACCAGCCGATGCTCGTTATTTCGTCTACGTTATTTTTGATCTCAAAAATATACTTTATGTACAGAGGGAAAAGACAAACACCACACCGCTTGTCCCACTATTTCACGGCATGAACAAACACATCGCTGACAATGTAGTGCTTACCGACTGAATGGTTAAAGAGTCGCATTATTCATAGGGGTTAATGAGAAGCCATTTCTGGTTCTAATTCAATTTAAAAAAATTGGGGCTTAAGATTTGACATAATTATCTCGAGAAACGCAAAACTGATATCCACTCAAAATCAGGTGGTTTACGTCAAAACGAACTGGTGTAATAAATATGTGATAAACCACGACGTGCCGCGCACTCCGGTCCCGCGCCCAGCTTCCCTTTGTTTGACCGTGCAACATTCCGATAATAAGCAGATACGTAATGATTAACCCTTAAAAGCACCCATTCATTTTTGTTCATTGATCCTAACTGAAATTTTCTACGTTTAAAAGTATGGTACAGATAGGTTTATAAGTTTCGGAACAAACTTTAACTAAGGTTCTCTTTGTTGTTTATTAGTATTTGTTTTGATATAATTATTTTATATGTTAAATGTGACCATGAACTATCACACGATTGAACGATGTCACCCTTTAAACAGTCGACTAGTGTAAAAGTCGTAGTTGAATTTTTTTTATATCAGTATGTGAAATTAAGCCATCGTGATAATTTCAGTTGTACATAAGGACAAATTATAAAATTTAAAACAAATTAAAATCTCTCCAGTAAATTTTGAGTAATGTAGTTTTGTGTAATCAGCAAACCTATTTTATTTATATAAAGAATACTAGCTGTGCTGCTGGTGTATTGCTGTGGCCCAGTTATTATTACATGTTCAATTAAAATTATGACGCATTTCAAAATTAAAACGTGGCGCGATCTATAAGATATCTAAACCAGTCGGCCCTACACTTTTCTGTAAACAAAGCAATTTAAAGTGCCGTCTGTTTGACAATCATTTAATTTATAATTAAAGATTATTGAGGCCATCAATCGAAATATAAATTATCCTATCTCTCAAGTTGGAATAAATTATACATAAATGCCAATTTTTCTGAAGATAGGTTGAGTAGCTTCGGAGCTCATCGCGGACAAATATCATGACTCTGGATTTTTATATATTTAGATAATAAAATAAAAATTAATTGAATTGAAGATATATAGATTACCGCGTGATTCGTAGTTTCACTACAAAATGGCTCATAATTAATTACAAATTGGTGGTATAAACAGCGTCGGTTTAACCATTATGTCGTTCCCTTATTGGATTTAAATTCCAATGGCCATCGCTTTTCAAAGGCGTGCTCAGAAACGGTTTAAACTAACATAATGCTTCGAAAAACAATGAAGTCGATTTAGACGTAGCAATAAACAAATAGTATCGTTCATTTGAAAGCGTGGAACCGAACTTTTCTCGATTTAATGTGAGAAAATATAGAAAAAAACCTAAAAAAAAGCTATTCATTTGGCACTGAAAGTAGAACAGTGTTCGGATTAGCCGTCGGAGCTGAATCTCGCTTTCGAAAGTACAAATATCCGAATAATTCACAGGTGAGGTGAGGTAACCAACAGAGTCCACAATTCAGGTAAACCAATTAAAATTCAATGAGTGGCAATACTAATCGACTTTAGTAAGGAATAAATTTCGACATTAGGAAATCTGAGGTGCATTCACTAATTAATATATTTCCTATTACTTCACTGAATAAGTTATATCACAACGTTATTTAGACAAATAATGTAACTAGGGTAGCTAAAACATGCAAAACTGATAAAGCATACTTTTCATGTTTTTTTTTTTAATTGTATCACGGCATAATGACTGCACTGTGCCTGGTGGTAAACACAGTACAATCCAAAAACAATGGCGACCAACGAGTGACACATTATCCATCGCCGGTCGCCGCTGTCATGCCGGCCTGCGAAAAGCTGGATATGCACAGGCTGATCCTGAAACGCGACCCGCAGAAGCGAATCACTATGACGGGCTTTTTCGCCATATACATGGTGGTTGCGACTCAGTCAGGCTGTGAAACCCTACCGCCCGCTTTCGCCATTGCCTCGTTCGTTATTCAGCAGGGTGCACCACGTGCAGGTGAGGTTGGCTTGGGTGTCTCAAGTCTTAGATGTTATTCGACACCCCTTACACCCTTATGTTTTCACATTATCTTTTTTTTTCTCGAACTGACTACGCTATTCGCCTAGCAAGGCCTTAACAGCTTGACCGGACTACTAAGGCGAGCGCTGAAGGCACTCCGCCGACTTTATTTTGACAACTAGCTCAAGCACAGAGTGCGCGGCACACCTTGCCTGGGGCTGTTGCCTGATTCATGCAATTCGCGACCTAACTGAGCTAACCTAAGCTAAGCTACATATTCATAATTATATGAGTTATTGAAATTTATATGTGTACCAAGTATACATACCTCAATAACTCTTATATGTATTTCGTGTCGGTTATTTTTTTCTGAACTAATTCAGTTCGAAATTTCGCATTATCCTTTTTCAGTCACATGCAATGAATCCTCTTTCCGTCTCCTTTGTTTTGATTAAGCTTTATTCATTTTGTTAAAGTCCGAACAATTATAATTAATAGAAAGTTTCTAAATCAAATACGCCGTCGGCAGTACGGACTGGTTAGAGACTTTTTGTAATAGAACTTACATTTTAAGGGCATATTTATTGTTTTAACCTTGATCTATTCATTTTTGTCATATAATACACAAAAAACCGCTAAATTATTATCTTAAAGACATATTGTTAGGTAGCTGTGCCCGCGACTTTGTCCACGTTGAAGCTTCTGTAAAAAAAACATTGATTATTAAGTCATCTCAATTTATTAAGTCCATTTACTTGTCTACTTTTCCCTCGTACTTACGCGGCGTCGTCATTGAAACTACAATAACTTTTGATAGAGTGGACCGATTTTAACGATACAAACACTAAGTTACTTCCAAGGATATGCTTTACGATTTCCTTACTGGGGGTTTATTGTGAACCCACTACTTTAGCAGTGCTGCGTGTTCATACAAACAGACAGACAGACATTTCTAACATTTATTGAAATGTATTTTATTATTTATTCCTGGACACCTGCCCCGTTTTTTTTTACGAAAAGCGATAGAGTACAAACAAGTTACATATACAGTCTTTTTATGTGTATAGATGTGTTATTAGCCAGAAGGTCTTAAAATAGGCTAACGCTAACACGCAGCGGAGGTTCTCAAGAGGAAAAAACCCAGATTTTGAAATATTCTTCAATCGGGATCCGCTCCTATTGGTCTTAGCGTTATGATATATAGCCTATAGCCTTCCTCGATAAATGAGCTATATAATACTGAAAGAACTTTTCAAATCGGACCAGTAATTCCAGATATTAGCCCCTACAACCTCACAAACTTTATCTCTTTATAGTATAGATAATAAACTGTTTTGAAGTTTATATTTTATCTTTATATATAATTTTTTTCTGTACGTGTGTATGTCTCTGAACCCCTCCTAAACGGCTGGACCGATTTTGATGAAATTTTGTGTGCGTGTTCCAGTGAATCCGAGAATGGTTTAGATTCAGAATTGGAGCCGGTAGGTGGC
Source organism: Antheraea pernyi (assembly GCA_015888305.1). NCBI lineage: Eukaryota > Metazoa > Arthropoda > Insecta > Lepidoptera > Saturniidae > Antheraea > Antheraea pernyi. The sequence continues at coordinate 370,375 of MU158788.1, read as the reverse complement.
GTTGCGGTCGACTTTTAAGATTTTTTTATTATCAAGGCAGGACAACGTCCGCGAGGCCTGCTAGTAAATTTATAAAACTTCTGAATGACATCTGGTGATACAGGAAATATTAATCAAGAAATCACACAAATTATCAGATGTCGGTAATTTTAATACATTTATGTACTGAAGAAAATCACGTTTTTACCCAGTTAATCCTCCAAGTTAAATAGCAGCTAACACAACTGTTATAAGTAACATTAAGTAGTCGTCCCTCCTTTATAGCTATTTAAAGTCAATGTTCATTGATTAGCCTCTTTGTTCTCGGTTTTGTAATGTGCACCTTGTACGTAAGTTTATAGCTCGATTAGGATAATTATGATCCGTACCAATTTAATTCATAGGGTTTATTTAGTGGTTACTTTTATTGGTTAGTTTATAAGTCTTTTGAACCGACAATTACGACAGCGTAAAGTATACAATGACAACTAATGATAAAATAAGTTGAACAAATATATTGTAAAAATAGGCAGTGGTGAAACGGTAGGAACATCTCCCTCCTCTGTTTGTCTGTCGATTTTCTTCATTCTTTTTGTTTTGTAGCTATTGTCGAGCTTCAGTGTTATTAAAATTTGAAATTTAAAAATAAGTGGAAGAAGTTTATTTTTTTATTGTATCACTCGCAACATGACTGCAGTATGCCTGATGGTAAGCACAGTACAATCCGAAAACAAAGGGGACCACCGAGTGATACACTATCCATCGCCGGTCGCCGCTGTCATGCCGGCCTGCGAAAAGCTGGATATGCACAGGCTGATCCCGAAACGCGATCCGCCGAAGCGAATCAATATGACGGGCTTTTTCGCCATATACATGGTGGTTGCGACCCTGTCAGGCTGTAAAACCGTACCACCCCGCTTTCTCCATTGCTCCGTTCGTTATTCAGCAGGGTGCACCACGTGCAGGTGAGATTGGCTTGGGTGTCTCAAGTCTTATGATGTTATTCGACACCCCTTACGCCCCAAGTTTGTTTTCTCTATGGTCGAAATTCGACCACTGTGCGAACACTTCTGTATATAAATAGGCAATGAAACAATTAAGTACGTTTGTCACCCGATTTACTTAATTTTTTTTTTGTTTATTAGATATTGGTGCGCTTCAGTGCTGTCAATAATAATAACTTTGACTTGTTTATTATTTACAAGTGTGTTTTTTATTATTTAAAATATCTATACATATAATAACAATGTAAACGTAATGTGTCTGTACTTTTTAGATGTTTGTGTAAAAAATTGTTACACGTGTCTTGGAACAAGGGATAAAATATATTTCAATCATTTTTAGAAATGTCTGTCTGTCTGTTTGTACACTCATCACTGCTACAGTATTGCGTTCAATAAATAATAAATAAATAAATAAATAAAATCATAAAGCATATTCTCGAGTAACATTTAGTTTTTGTTTCATTAAAATCGGTTCACTCTATCAAAAGTTATTGTAATTTTAATGGCGACGCGACATAAGTAACAGAGAAAAATAGGTAAGTAAATGGATTTAATACATTTAGATTATTTCAATAATCACTGTTTTTTTGCATTTAGTTCCACGCGGACGAAGTTATCGGCACAGCTATATTAATTAAAAACTAAAAGGTATATTTAGCTATGTCGTTGAAATAAAATATTTTACTACAACCATTTTAACATTTCCTAAAAGTTAACCGTATTTGACATTTTTTTGTTGTATAGTATTTCAACTATTTCTAAGCATTATTACTATCATTTAGGCATTTCAAATCTTATTTGACATTTTTTATACTCTCAGCCTGGATTCAAAAATGACTCTGTATTATTTGCTCTGTAGGGTGGTAGGGTTTTACAGCATAACTGGGTCGCAACCACCATGCATACGGCGAAAAAGCCCGTCATAGTGATTTGCTTCTGCGGGTCGCGTTTCGGGATCAGGCTGTGCATATCCAGCGTTTTGCAGGCCGGCATGACAGCGGCGACCAGCGATGGATAGTGTGTCATTCAGTGGTCGCCATTGTTTTTGGACTGTACTGTGCTTACCATCAGGCATGGTGCAGTCATTTTGCCGTGCGACTATAAAAAAAAATTAACAAAATCTTCCCCTTAAACATAACAAATGGCTCACTGAATTAATTTAGAATATCGTATAAGTTTTTTCCATTGATTAGCTAACTCAACGATTTGTCTCTATCAACTTGTAATTAAATGCTTCTTATGTTCATAGCAGGTCGGTAGGTTCATAACATGTTTGACAAGCGAGCCGTTAGTTCCGAGCATTCATTCGCAGGCTGAATTTGAATAAGTGAAAACACGTCGACTGGGCTTTATCTTAAACAAACAGCGAGTACAAGACGTTTGTCTATTGGATTTGTTTATTTACAAATTAATTTCCCATGTGAGTGGCAGACAAATATTAAAGCGTTAGAATGCATGCAAGATTTGACAGCGGAAGTTGTAGCGCCAGGAAACTAATTTATATTTGCATATACGGTAGTCTTTATTAGAAAGGATAGTTTTTTTTTTATGTTTCAAAGATTTCACCGCTATATCACCTGATGTCAAGTGACAGTGTGGTCTAAAATGTGAGTCTTGAAGAACTTTGGGACGCAAACATCTTCAGGACAGAACTTCACGATACTTACGGCGACTTTGCGTTAAATTGTCAACTTTGCCAGAAAACGCCTACCACCGTGCAACATATTTTGGACTAAAGGCTGCGTTCGTCAATTACGTGGCGGGTTTAAGGGGAGAGAAGGTCCAACCAAATCTCATTAAATGTCACGTGGGAGGCAGAAGGGCTTCGGCAAATATCACGTAACTTTTTTTGACCAAAAAAATCGTTTAAAAATATGAGAAATTCAAATTAATTAAAAGTAAAAGATGTTTCTAGGTAAAAATATGCCGAAATCTGATACAATTCTTTTATATATTAAACCCATGAATAGATATAAAGTCATTTAGTATTAATATTTCGAAATGTAAAGAATAATAATTATAACTAAATGTAATAAAAAAGTTAATGTAATGGAAGAGTTAAAGTACATATAATTAAGCATATTCTGTTTTTTTTTTAAATAAATTTGTCTTATTTATACTCATAATACAAATTATCAATATATAAATCAAATACAAAAGATCTCGCGTGAGGTTAGGAGGGAGGGAGCGGGGTCGAGAAATTCTCACAACGTGTCACTACGTGAGTTGGGGGGTCAAAAATCCTCATAAAACGCCTCACTTAATAAATGACATACCCTTAAATGTTTTTAAATCGTACATAGCGCTACTCGACCATATATACCAATTTGCGATTAAGAAATACCGTTCCTTATCTTTGGGAATTACACATTAGTACTTCCCCACAAACGATGACGCGGCCGAAGTCTAGTTAAAAATATCTTTTACTCTGTTGTCGTCGACCAGTAAGGCAGTGAGTCATGATGCAGGCCGCGGTGCGGCGAAGGTCGCCTGATTGTTTTGGATTATTTTTCTCATTGCTCGTAATTAGATACAAGGGGTCCTTGTTCTGAGGCTCGCAATGTTGAACACGATTTGCATGGAGTAGGCTTTAGGTATTGATTATCGTTTTTTGTAAGTTAGAAAATAATTATGATATTTTTTTTAAATACTTGCAGGTCAGTCGTTGATTATAATCTCATCTGATATTAAATAAGTTTGTGGCCGAAGATCATAATACGCTAAACTTAGTAATGCGGCAAGATCTCGAGTATAACTGCCGGAATACACCCAATAGCTGCTTAGTTCAATTATATCATAGCTAAAAAATTGTAGATACGTTACCTATATGATATTTTGACAAAATAAATGACACGATAACGCACACACACGTAAAGTAATATTGTAACGCCACACTATCTTAGATAAAATGTGGAGTTAAGATGGCATTTTTTTTTATTGTAGCACGGCAAAATGACTGCATTGTGCCTGATGGTACAGTACAATCCAAAAACAATGGCGACCACCGAGTGACACACTATCCATCACTGGTCGCCGCTGTCATGCCGGCCTGCGAAAAGCTGGATATGCACAGGCTGATCCCGAAACTCGACCCGCAGAAACGAATCACTATGACGGGCTTTTTCGCCATATACATGGTGGTTGCGAACTAGTCAGGCTGTGAAACCCTACCACCCCGCTTTCGCCATTGCCTCGTTCGTTATTCAGCAGGGTGCACAACGTGCAGGTGAGGCTGGCTTGAATGTCTCAAGTCCTAGATGTTATTCGATACCCCTTATACCCCAATATATACTTATACCCCCATATTCTCAATATCGATGGTGAAAAAGAAATAGTTATAATTTATATGTTGTTTGGTTACTACAAAAATATGGGCGGATTGACGGGGCAGCCGTTAAAAATAAGCTAGTTAGCCAAGTTTTAACAAGGCGCTGTCGAAGAGAAGTATCTTTTTAGTTTTAATATCATGAGCTTAGTTTATGTAACAGTTTGTGAAGAAGTTAGTTAAAAAAAGTTTGTGTGATTTTCTCGAACTGACTACGCTATTGACCTAGCAAGGTCTTTACAGCTTCACCGGATTTGTGTCATTCTGACAGTGTTGACTAAAGAATGCTAAAATAATGTCACACAACAAATTAATCTCGCTTATTCCGTATAGGAAGATATGACATTCGAAGCTTAAACTAGTATTTATATTACATATCGAAACACAGCTTCTTCCATTAGAATATGAAAAAAGTTCAAAATTTCATTAGTTATTTATTAGTGAAAATATAAACGATCCCGAACTATTCTGATAATATTGATATTTAATTATATAAGAAATAAACATAAATTTCTCGGAAGAGGTTTTTGAAATCTTTAAAATGATGATGATGACTTCCTTTAAAAGTGTTATTTCTTAAGTAGCAGGATGTTTATAGATATCTATATTATTTATATCTATATTAATATTATAAAGAGGTAAAGTTTGTGAATTTGTGACGTTGTAGAGGGTAATCTCAGAAACTACTGGTCCGATTTGAAAAATTCTTTCAGTGTTATGTAGCTCATTTATCGAGGAAGGTTATAAGATATCATCACGCTAATTCTAATAGGAGCTGAGCACCAATGAAGAATGTTTCAAAATCGGGTTTGTTTTACTCTTTAGAGCTTCCGCTGCGTGCTAGCGTTAGCCCAAAATAGCTAGACTAGTCATAAATATAAAAAAATATTCAACGAGAGACCGAATGCTTATTCTCATTTTCTTAAAGAGGGTACAAGATTATATCAAAATAAGGTTTTTAAAAAAGTATTATCAAATAAATTTGTAACTAGACCTACGAAGGAACCACAAAACCATTGATCTAGCTAGTAATGTTAGCTTACTTAAACGATTTAAGCATTAATTTAATAACTGTGAAAAAATCAATACATTATTGGTCCGGTGAAGCTGTGAAGGCCCATCAGGTATAGTGTATATGATTTTGCAAAAAAATAAAATTGTATACATTTTTTCACAACTTTACAGCTCCATGTATACCTCTGTCTATTACTCGCGCCCTCTCTGTTGACTATCAGATATCTGAACATAAGGGCGATTGTATAAAAATAACATTTACGCAGTAATATTCTGTAAATCTCCATGCAGCAGAATTACTTATACTACCAATTAATTCACTTATGTTGCCTATTGCAGAGAAGAGTATTCCAGTATTTCTTTTCTGAGATGATTTTATTATTGTATAGCGTTAAACTCTAGAGTAAATATCTAGGTATCTATCTTTATCTTCATGTATATATCATTCTTTTGCACGATTTCATGAGACTGAACTCCTTCTAAATGACTGGAATGATTTCGATGAAAAATTTTGTGTGTGTTCAGGTGATTTTAAGAATATTTGGGATCCATAATTAGACGCGATAGTTGATGCTCTCATCTGATATCAAGAATTTTTTTTATTTTCAAGTCAGGACAACGTCTGCTGAGCTCGCATGTCTATATATAAATTAGTAATTTCCCGCCCACTTAGGATTCAAAAAAATGGTAACGTGTCAATCAAATTTTAAAAATAAGCGGTCTAAAACCATCTACAATAAATCTGCAGCGAATCGAATAGCCTGAATAGTTTTGACGTAATTAAGGCTCAAAGAGACGTTAATAGGTGGAGATAAACCAGTTAAGGACATCTTCCTCCTCGTTTCTTAGCATATTTTCTTTATACATTTTTTTTGTTTAGTAGATATTGACGCACCTTTGTGTTAATGATAAAAAAATAATTGAGAAAGTTTTTTTTTTCTTAGTAATAAATATTGAAAAATTAATGACTTATGGTTGAATTTCGACCACAAGTTTTTGAAATGGCTTAAGACTTATATACGGACTCTGTTGCTATTTTGCAACTGATATGTATAAACTCACTGCTCTACTTCTTCTAAGTCTTCTTCTAGAAGACTTCTGATAAGTAGACTGAGGGGAAAATGTAATAGAAGTAAATGACCAACAAGAAAAAATTTAATAAATAAAAAAGAGGGAAAAGGCGCGCAAAGTAACAAAAAAAATACACAAAAAATCATAAATATATATACAAATATTATAGCAGATAAGGTCTCGTATGTATGCCCGAGAAGTGTGGGGTTAATAAAAAAAACTTACTGCTCACTTCTAACTAGCAGAGTAATTGGGTGTCTTAAACTTAAAAGGCCCTTATAATCGACTGACTGTCTTAAGATCTTGCCTTAGTAATCCGGTGAAGCTGTTAAGACCTTGCTAGGTCAATAGCGTAGTCAGTTCGAAAAAAAAACAAGGCCCGATTTCATAAAAGAAATATTTCTGTTGGAGTTTTTGTCCATTTAATAATATTGCTAGATAGTTTCCAATTAATTTTGAAGTCTGAAGTCTAAGAGTGTTTTCTGAAAGCTTAAATTAAATAAAAGATATTTAATTTTGACACAGAATAAGATGTTTAATCGGAAGTTTGCACTTTTTTGTTAGCACTCTGTAATACAATCCGTCGTACGTATCACGAAGGGCCATTTGAGCGTATGTCTTAAGTAATGGACAATACGCGGGAATTATTAAAAATAAAGGTATTTTAATTATGTTCGTTTTTCGGTTAGAAAATGCAAACAAATTTCCTTTCCTTTGGGGTTGGAAGAGACATCGTAGTGTGCGGACTAAATAGTATCTATTCAACTATACAATTACATCATATTAAGCAGTATATTTCAAATTAAGAAAATAACAATAAGGATATTGGAAAAAGCAGGCACGATTACAGGTTTTCACGCATAGAAATGTAAATACAGTCAAAACCGTTTATTGTGGCATCATTTAGATCAACATACCGGTTATATTGACCCAGAACAAAGATCCCGGCTGAATGTTATATCTCGAATACGTCACCGGTTGTTACGACTATCGGTTTTTAAAGCTGAATATAATTACCCTTCGATCTCGTTATAACAGATTTTGACTGTAAATAGAAAAATATAATCATAAAGAACAAGAAAAATAGCACAAAATCTGAACGATTAAAAAAGTTGCATAAATTTTGTCAAGGAGAATGTACTACTGGAAATAAGTCAACATTAATATTCAGAGAATGAAACTGTTTGATGATTGGTGCCTGTTAAAAAGATGTAGTAGCGAACTAAATATACTAAATAAGTTACTACATATTTTTCTATATTTCATCTTGAAACTTTTTAAATAAATTTGAATACCAAAATCGGTAAACCTGCTAGGGAGTCATTATAACATAGATCTGAGTAAAGGCGCTATTACTGAGTCGATAAGACTTAAAAATTATAACATGACTAGCTTTTGCTTTGGTCTTTGCTTGCTTTTATATAGATTTTACTTATACTTCGAAAACAATACTTTTTCGTGGTGAGGAACCATATACTTTTTAGTACCGTTGGCAATATGTATGATAAATTTCATGATGATCGAATGAGTAATAAGGAGTGAAAATGCAAGAAACAAATAAACTCACATTCGCATTTATAATGTTAATTATAATTAGAATAAATGCGTATATAACATTGTTTTCTTGCTATTTTGTTATATGTAAACCTTTGAACGGATCATGAATGTTTTTTTTTTATTGTAGCACGGCAAACTGACTGCACTATACCTGATGGTAAGCATAGTACAATCCAGAAACAATGGCGACCACCGAGTGACACACTATCCATAGCCGGTCGCCGCTGTCATGCCGGCCTATGAAAAGCTGCATATGCACAGGCTGATCTCGAAACGCGACCCGCGGAAGCGAATCACTATTACGGGCTTTTTCGCCATATACATGGTGGTTGCGACCCAGACAGGCTGTAAAACCCTTTTTTTTTTTATAATTGGAAGTTATAGTGGTTGGTTTAACCTGCGAAATATCAATCCGATGTCCATTTGTTCGAATCCTGCCATGTACCAATGAATTTTTCGCAATACGCGTACATTTACCAATGTCAATTGCTGACACTATCGGCTGACGGTGAATGAATACATCAACGAAACCTGTACCTGAGAACTGAGCTTGTAGTACTACTATATGTCGGCAAACATGGAACTATGGGTTTCTTGGAGTTTGAAATCGCCAGTACGTCGTGGGATGTCGTGGTGATTATGTCCATGCTTTTCAAATCAAATCAATAATACTTTATCCAGTTTAGGCCCTAATAAGGCGGTAATGAACGTCAAAACTACCACCGGTTCGGAAAACAACCCAGTCATCGAGAAGAACCGGCAACAAACTCAATGGGTATATCTTTTACGTTACAATACCGTTTTTAGTGGATGCACAGAGAGGAGTCAACTCCAGATATCACCATCGTTCACATATTGATCCACTCTAAAAAGTTATTAAAGTTTTAAGAAACTCTATTTTTATGTGCTTTCTTCTTACCGTGAAAAAACGGAACAAACGTTGTGGTGCTCATTTGTTTTCCTTCGTAAATAGAGTGTATTATTAAGCTTATAAACAATGCAGATGAAGACGCGGGTATAAACTAGTAATAACAAAATTAAACCAACACAGCGTGTTATGCAAAATATATAATTCCATGGAGGTAAATTACTAAAATTCCTGAGGGAAATTAAATATTTAAAATAAGATTAAAGACAGATATTTGAACGTTTTAAAATATTTCACTCGATATTTCTCAAACGGTTTTCATTTTTGTACTACTCTATGTCATTCCATTTTCGATATCTAGCCTAGGGTGTGCAAAAAATATCGATTTTTTTTCTCGTTCTCACCCCCATTATACCATAGTATATATCCAAACAAATATTATGTCCAAAGGACAGCTCTTCATCTGAGAGTTCCGATCTGGACGCGGTAGCGTACGCATGTGCGCTCCGTGTTTTTTTCGTAACTTACACCGACCCACGTGTTTGAGTGAGATTTTTTATTTTCGCTTACGCACCTACCTGCTATTTCCTTTGTTGTTTTTTTCTGTGTTTTCGTGTGCTGTTCACAGGTCCGAAGTGAGGCAGAGCAAGCCGAGTAAGTTTTTTATAATTTATTCCGCTTTCTTTTGCTTTGTTTTTTAATTGTCATTTTTGTGTTCTAGAACAAGGTGTCAATCGTTCGTTCGAGTGTCAATCCACGTCAATCGTATAGGCGGCCGCAAGGCCGGGCTTTGTTACTTTTCGGAGTGACAAAGAGTGCACTTTTCGGTGCGCCTGTAAACCGCACTTTTCAGTGCCTGAAATCGTACTTATCAGTACGCGTCGAGTCTCCGTAAGGCGGCAGAACAATTTTTTTTTTAAACTTACTCGGCTTGCTCTGCCTCACTTCGGACCTGTGAACAGCACACGAAAACACAGAAAAAACGCAGAGAGGTGCGTAAGCAAAATAAAAAAAATCTCACTCAAACACGTCGATGTAAGTTACGAAAAAAACACGGAGCGCACGTGCGTACGCTACCGCGTCCAGATCGGAACTCCCCCCCACTGACTTAACAGCGGTCGCTCCGCTCCTTTTATACCAAAATAAGTCGAGTAGTAGGGAGAGAGGCGACCGGATGACACAATAAATGTGGGTAGGCGCCGATATATACATATGCTGGATGAATAACTTATTTGTCAGATACAAAATATATGTACGAGTTCGTAAGGTACACATGTTTAGTACACACATGTATCTCACTAATTCCTATATGTATGGATAGTTAGCTTCGTTTAGCTTACCTTAGTTAGATTCACGATGTTGCGTAACAAGGCAAAAGTCCAAGCCGAAGTGTGCACACGTGAGCTGGTTGTCAAATAACATCGGCTGATTGTCTCAAGCGCTCGTTTTAGTAGTAGTAAAAGCCTGTCAGGCCAACCACGTGCAGGTGAGGTTGACTTGGGTGTTGCTAGTCTTATGCTCTTATTCGACACCCCTTATACCCCAATGAACACTTTGTTGTACTTTTTAGTTTGTACACTGGTGAGCTTAATACTATAAGGCATTTACTTCCAGCTATCAGCGGTTTTGTTATCACGAATAAAAGTTATCGTAGATTGTGTAAATATAAAAGAAGTGAGAAAAAATTAAAAAGTAATAATAAAATTAACTTAACATTGACATATAACTAAATATATATAATGTACTGAATACATTAAATAAATAACAAGGGAATTTGTAAAGACATTACCTGGGACCTAGCGAAAGGCATAAGTTTTTTTTATCTTAAACATACCAAAACACATATAATAGAAGTCACGACAAAACGAGAATTAATTTATAAAATCGCTATCTCTTTTGAAATACACCACGCTTATACGGCATGAGTCAACTTTGTAATATTTCATTAATTTATCCAATATGTTTCCTGCAAAAATTTAATACTGTCCTGTATGCTTTAATTTAATCCATGTCATATGGTTAATGTGAAGAATGAACCAGCTGATTATATGATAGACTCGATAATCAAAACACCAATGAAATCAATACCAAGTCAATCTATAAATACAATGTAGACAAGAAGACCATTTAAAAAAAAATTGATGTGGAGACTTCTTTAGGTGCGTTGAGCGGTGTTTTTTGCAGGAGATTAATTTATAATTCCGCGTCATGACATGCAACGGAAGCATGATCAGCCGTATTGCGCTTGCGCGACTTGTGTCAGACTAGCGACGCGTAGTATAGAGGCCTGTTTACATGTAATATTGATATTTTCCAGCTAATCATACGTTTCATTAATTAATAGACTTTATGAAAATGTATATAAGTATTGCTCCGAATGCCGATAGATATAAAACCATACTAATGTTAATAATTTCAATAAACAAACTCTGAAATGTAAATATTGTCATTCACACTGTAGTTAATATGAAAATTCATAAGAGAACACATTGTTTTGAGTTTTAAATTCTGTCGGCGGTCCTTAATTATATTTGTGACTTTGTGACTGGCTGTAACCGCAGATCCGCACGCGTTTTATAAAAATCGTTTTTTTTTTATTGTAGCACGGCAAAATGTCTGGACTGTGCCCGATGTTAAGCACAGTACAAACCAAAAATAAAGGCGACCACCGAATGTCATACTATCTGTCGCCGGTCGCCGCTGTCATGCCGGCCTGCAAAAAGCTGGATATGCACAGGCTGATCCCAAAACGCAACCCGCAGAAGCGAATCACTATGACGGGTTTTTTCGCCATATACATGTTGGTTGCGACCCAGTCAGGCTGTAACACCACGTGCAGGTGAGGTTGGCTTGGATGTCTCAAGTCTTAGATGTTATTCGACACCCCTTACACCCCTTATTAAAAGAAATATAAAATTGTGAGACCATGCACAATTATAGAAATGCTCTTTAAAAACAAATATGTATAAGTACGACAAGCACGTCACTTATATTAACATGTAATGTATACATTAGATATATAAATACTAACAGTGTGTGAAACGAGGCTTATCATCAGCAACATATTTGGAACCTTAACCCACCATATAACTACCTCAGTGCTCACTTATACAGTATAAGGAACTAATGAAACAATGACGTAAATATATTATTATGATGATATAACATGCCCCTATTGTCAATAAGTAAAAGGTAGCCCGGTGAAGCTGTTAAGACCTTGCTAGGTCAATAGAGTAATCAGTTCGAGTTAAAAAAAAAGTCAATAAGTTTATGATCTAATATATTATTAGAAAGACCCTTCTATTTTCAAAACCACTATTAATAATTATAATATTCAATTGAAAACAATGAATGAGCTGACGTCTTGAAATCTTGCATAAATATAAATCAAGATATAAAACTTTATATCTCTCTCTTTAATATTCGACAATTTAAATAGTGCTCACTGAACTCAATACATATTCTTATATGTTACTATGGTTATTGAGATATGTATACGAAAGCGCGGTAATTTAAAAAAATGGCCAACGTAATGTGTGAAAAGACAATATAATTCAAATGATATACATAGATACAGATATGTGAATTTCAATTATATGTATTCTTGGAGTCCAGTAAAACACACGTCTTACGTACATGTTTACAGTGAACAATATATTTTTTCACTTAAATAGAATAACTTAAATTACTTTCCATAAGATCAGCTATCTGCCGGTGAAAGTCCCGTAAAAATCGGTCTAGCCGTTTTGGAGATAGCATTGCGGACGGAGCCGCGATTAACAGCTAGTCTAAATTTAAATAGGCTCAATTACTTCTTATAATGGCCGCTAACTGCCGGTGAAAAACCCGTAAAAATAGGTAGAACCGTTTCGGAGATAGGACTGCGGGCAAAGCCACGGTTAATAGCAAGTCTAAATAAAAAAAACTAAATTATTTGTTATGATGTCTTCTATCTGTCGGTGAAAATTCCGTAAAAATAGGTCCAATCGTTTTGAAGTTATCATTGCAAACGAAGCCGCGGTTAATAGCTAGTCTAATTTAAAGTAGCCTAATTAACACGCTGTAATTTTAGCTATCTGCCAGTGAAATTCCTGTCAAAATTGGTCCAGCCATTTCGGAGATTACCCAGAACAAATAGACAGACACAAACAGACCGACAAAATTTAAAAAAAAATATGTTTTTGTTATTAGTAGCGCGTATACTTTCATACCTAATCAGTTTTTTTTAAATTACATATAGACACTTCATTTTTATTATATGTATAGATATTCAAATTTAGGATCTTACGAGGACGTTTTTAAAAACTATATTTGTTGCTTTTACAGTACCTAAAAAGCAGAACAAGTTCAGCCGTTCATGAATAGTTGGTCACCCTAGGTTTTCTATTTTGCGTGCGACAATTGTACTACTACTGTTTGAAATAGCTGTTCATTATACTTGAACGGTTTGAAATGTCATAATATTTCTCGATTTACATCTACACGTATGAAATTAATGTAACCGTGCGTATTTTAGCTCCGGCAGCTACTCGAAATAGAAGGGTAATCAAACGCAACGATTAGAGTTCAAAGAGAGCATCGACGCGCCGCGCCGACGACGGACGCATCCCGGAACTTGAGTTATGTTTGTTTTTATATCCCTATCCTTCTCGTGTTTCCGAGAACCGGTTGGGTTTTTAATTCAATATACGTAATCATCGTATGAAGGATACATTATTATTTTTGTCATATTTATTCCGTTATTTACCGGTACCGTGTTCCATTCGACTATTTAGATTTTAGAGAGAATCTGCACATACATCTGTTGTATACGAACACATGATTACAGCCTTTATCAGGCCTGAAATCGTATCCGAAGTTATGTGGCTATAGAAAGGCATATTATATAAATTTTATACTATTTTACAATATAGTAAGCATTGGGCATTTAAGGGCAATTCAGCAACATGACATGATGGGTGTGTGTGTGTGTCTAAAACCTACATAAAACGGTGTTAAGCAATTTATAGTCGACTCAACTAATTTCACTATTCATTCAAAAGACTTAAAGTAAATATGTATGATATTTTTTCTTCTCAAACATGTGCTTCATTGATGAGGTATTTAAATAATTTTGCTTTTTCAATTATTTTTCTTTAAATTCATCTATCGTAAACATACCTTTTTTTACACGGGGAGATCCCTAATAGATACCCATCCCGTCGGTCAACTGAGGATGGGTTATGTCCGATTCGCATGGACTAAAACCCCATGGTGCCTTCATACATCTTTTAGGCGGGGGAGCAGGGACTGCCGACTGGCACTGCGTTTGCTCCCCCGACAGGTATTGGCAATCCAAGGGGCTCTGCCCTCTTGACCCCTCAAAGCGGAAGTGGGTGTTAGACACCCCTTGATGAACTGTGGGAGGGGCATCGGCATAATGCGCCTTCCCCACATAGGCCACCAGAGTGCATCATTTACCCATCGTCGCCGTGTGGTTCGTCAACTGCGGGAGGGGAGTCTAGTGGTCCGCTCCCTCATCCTCTCCGCAGTCTCCTTTGCAAGCATGACTGTCTCACAATAGGAGGCGATGGACAGCCACCTGGCCTCGATTTCGAACATCTTACTAATGACGATCGGGAGCGAGAGATCCGGCCCAATGGCCGCGAACAGCTCGCGACATGGTACGTCCCAGGCGATATATTCGCTCATTGTGTGCTGTGCGAAATCATACACGCAGCTATAGTGAAGACATCCTGGAGTCAGCTCCCGGCCAATACGACACAGGTAGCCATGCCCCAAGAGCATCTGTGTCAGCCGGAAGGTCAGGGTGCCATACTGTCTGGTGAGCCATTCGACCGTGACTGGTCGAACAGCCTTGATAGTTACCACGCCCCAGCTGGGTCGCTCAAGTCGCCGACGCCACTCTTCCATCACCTGCGATAGTTTTTAATTGAACATATTTAATGTACTTTTCATACCAAATATGTTATAATCGTTCAACGAAACATTTGAAATGAAGAAAATAATAATACATGTAGATATTAAAATTTCAAAAGAACAATCAGAATAATGGAACATAATTTCAAAATATAACATTCTTCCTTTCCCAGTCTATTAGAGAGCAAAAGTGCAAAAGATCTCATCAAACAAACAAAAAAAAAAACCAAGTTAATTTCGTTTATTTACGAAACGTAACAATAAAAATCCGTTTTATATAACATTTAGAATAAAGAACAGTCATTACAATACCGAATCTAAACAAAACCACCATTATCTATATAATGACAACGCCAATTAACTTGCAACACGGTGTATTCACCTCGATAATTATACTTCCGTGCAAAATAATTGCCTGTTACGAGATATTGCTACGTGTCTTTACAATTATAGTAAATAATTAAACACCGTTGCCAGGTATATCGGGTTCCCTCTAAATTCAGTGGGTTTTCAATCTTGGGGGGCAAATTTGATAGAGTAGTATTTAGAGTGTATATGCTTGTCTTATATGTATGATGAGGGTTTTTTTTAATGTCATAGGAAGCAAACTCACAGGTGGGTCACCTGATGTTAAGTGACCACCACCGTCCATAGTCGGAGTCGCAAGTGCGTTACCAGCCTGTGTTGGAGGGGGAGGAAGGAAGGGGAAGGGAGAGTAGGAAGGGGAAGGGAGATGGGTCTCCGGCACTCTCACTGACCGAACGAAACGCAGCAATGCAAGCATTGTTACTTCATATCGGTTTTCTGTGAAAGGGTGGCAGTACCCCGGGCGAGCCGACCCATTCATGCTGAAGCCAGTAATAGCTTTAGCGTGGCTCTGTCACCTACATTTGTTGTAAGACGAGACTGCCATCTGGCAATTATGAAAATTATTATAAAACAAATTTTAGCAGATGATAAGATATAGCAAGAATCGTCGTAAATGCGTGAGTGCTATGGGCCATATAATATTTGAGATAACGTCTATAAATAAAAAAAAGAGAGGAAAATATTTTTTTTACTTGCCAATACTCAACTGAGAGACTCATTCATTAATGTTACAAAAAAGATGTTCCATTGTTTTGTCTGTCGATGTTTTTGTTTTCCTGTGTTAATAATTCTACTATTTTATTTTGTAAGTCAAGAGTTCTATGAAATTGGTATACACAAAGTATACAATAAAAAAAAAAACTATATATGTCCTGCGGTCGCAGTATTAATAGTCAGTCTTTGACCCCAGTGGCATTCTAGGCTTCCGAGCCTCCGAGCTGTTTTCGCGGCACTTATCCTGTTTATTACGGTGATTTGGACAATATTTAACACGTTGACTGCCATAACTGTCTATGAAACTGACCTTGAAAAGTCATTTTGTTTTAATGACTCTATTTTATCAAAAATAGTAATAATCAGGAGTTAATAAAATGTTGTTTTTGGAAGAAAAATATGGCAAAAATCACCTCGACGCTCTAAATTTTATACTAAGTAATAACATTTGAAACTGCAACACAGAAGTTCATGTAAGCCAAACTTCATTTATTTTCCTCTTTCTTGAAGCCACCGATCTATAAATAAAATGTTTTATTACGACTTTGTCGAGCTGTACAAATATTGCAAAAAGAAAAGGCGGGATGACTTATTGTGGGCCTCCTGGGCAAGTTGACAAACTACATGATACCTCGTTGTTGGCAGTCAAAGTGTTAAGTCACTTCTTAGGTTTTTAAAGCGCCCTGGTGAAGTCCTCTTACATACTGACTGACTGACATAGCCCAAACTACACTCTAAGACTGTAAAAATGTGCATATTTTACACTCTAGTTAAGTACCAAGGAAGGATTTTTTGCAAATTCTGCTAAGGTAGTGAAAAAGGTAATAAATATTAATATGAAAGTCCACCATTTTTCAAATTAGATCTATATTAATTTGTATATAACAATTCGGTTAGAAAGCAAAAGACATGTGTTTCATGGTTTTTTCCAATTCAATAAATATCATATAAGTATATCTATTTTTTTTTTATTCTTGCTCTATTACAAAGTTATATTAACCATGAGTGCTATTGTAACATACTTTTTATTTTGGTAAATATATATTTTCATTCAATAATTAATCACAAGAAATGGAATTAAAATCAGCAAACATTCTATAATATGGCGTGCGCTGCCTGAACGGTTTGAAATGAAAGAATAAAATTTATTATAAAATATTCATTACTTTTAGCTTTACAAAGAAGTTTACGTTACCGTATATCTACGTTTAATATCTCAGCCGAAACGATGGTTTTTATGTCAACATTAAATACATTTTACAAGATTATGTTTAGTATCTAGTTCTACGTAAACTTTACAAATTCTTATAAAAATAGGACAGTTTTACTATCTCAATTGAGCTCGGTAGGTGGTACCGCAATAGGATTCTCGATTTTTAAGATTTTTTGCGTACAGAAATACAATTGCAATCGGTAATAAGCGATTTGGCGAAAAGGATGAGCCGCGGGTCGGCTAGTTTAAAAAAAAAACACAAACGCAGACAAAGTCACGGGCTGTAGCTATTCTTAAAATACACGCGTGATTACTACATTCAACTTTACGCTATACCGATCATCCAGACGTCTTTCGAAAGATATTTAAAAAAATCGAATCAGAATCAATTTTTTTTTTCGATGCGACTATGCTATTGACCTAGCAAGTTCTTAACAGCTTCACCGGTCTACTAAGGCGAGCGCTTAAGGCACTTAGCCGATTTTATTTGACAACTAGCTCAAGGGTGCACGGCACACCTCAGCTTGGGCTGTTGCCTGATACATGCAATTCGCGACCTATCTGAGCTAAGCTAACTATTCATACATATATGAGTTGTTGAAACATATATGTGTACCAGGCATACATACCTCAACAACTCTTATGTATATTTCGTATTGGATAAGAAGTTTCATCTACCTTATTGTTATAAAACGGCATGTCTTTAAACTACAACGTATGTAATAAATACTTCTACCTTCATCAAATCCAGTTCTTGGACTGCTTGAGAAGATGGCAACTCTCCCCACGGTGTACCGACAGACCGTTTTGTGGGGGCGGCAAGGGATCGTTCAAGCTAATCAACCTTGTAGAGCCGCCCCCACGGTCCGCCTACCTATAGAGGGACAGACCGGCTGCCCCCCCTCGTCCACCGGACCTGTGCAATGAGGAGATGGGCCAAGATGGCAACTCTAGGTTATGCCAGATTGTACGCATACAGAATCATCAACCATGCTTTACAGTTCTCTTACTTTATTATTCATGTCAGCTAGTTAAAAATCTGTAAATTATCAGTGCAGATGTGTAACACGTGTAACCCACTTGAGCGGTTATAAAGCGTGACCATTCGGAATCCCTGTTATAAGTTGTCATTAGGGATTTTAATAACAAAAATGTTTGTACCTTGTACTGCATTTTATTGGGTGGTAACGGGAAAAAAACGGAAAGACACGGCAATTTTATACGACCGGAACGCTACCGTTCACATACATAGTATAAAACTAATATAATTATGTATTTTCATAGTCGTAAGAAGCACTTTCCGGTCGCTTACATTGGGAATTATGTACTACGTTATTGTACATTTTTCAAACGTCTACAAAGTACTTCGTGATAATACATGTATATCTCATAAGAATAACTTAAAGTAATCATTTATTTATTGACTAAATATTATTAAAAAATAACTGGATTTTTTTCTTTTTTTTTCTCGAAATGACTACGCTATTGGCCTAGCAAGGCTTTAACAGCTTCACCGGACTACACATAACTGGTTATTCGAGACGATATTCTGCTAATATATTATTAATTTCTATTCAATTCAATACATTAGTTACGATGAGTATTTAACATGGCCGGTGAAGCTGTTAAGACCTTGCTAGGTAAATAGTGTAGTCAGTTTGACAAAAAAAAGATGAGTGTTTAATATAAATTAATTGTCCCGTACAACAAAACATTTCAATGAATATGTTAGAAGATATTATAGATTTTAAAAAACATGCAATAAAAAAATACGTAGATTAGTTTTTATGTAACGTATATTCGTAAGTGTTTCGACAGCGGCTTGTTAAAACTGGGCTAGCTCCCTTATTTTTGACGACTGTCCCGTCAATCCTCCCGTATCTAAGCAACATATAACTATTTCTTTTTCACCACCGATATTGAGATTATGCCATCTTACTTCCACGTTTTATTTAAGACAGTGCGGCGTTACAAGATTACTTTACGTATGTGTGCGTTATCGTGCCATTTGTTTTGTCAAAATATCATATAGGTAATGTATCTACAGCTTTTTAATTATAATATCATTGTTTATGACTGATGAATTGTAAATATCGAAGCATTCAAAATGGATCTAATTTATTTAACTACCTATGACGTCATATGAGTACATTGCACCAGTTCGAAGCCGAGGAACATCGTTTGTTAAAGTATAAAATTCTCTGTTTCGAGTACCGACTAACACAGAATTTTTTAGATCAATTTGGCTCAATAAGTGGCACTCCAGTGTCTAGTGAGCCGCGACGCCGCGCCGCACGACCCATCCCGTGATGTAAGTATGGAAGCCACTTATTAAAACGTATAGATACAGTAATATGTAACTCCTACTTTTGAGGTGAGAGGTCGTGGATTCTATTCCCGCGTATATTTTATCATTGTCACTTTACCGTCTGGATGGTAAAAATCTATACATATATATATGGAGTGTAATAACTCTTCAATAAGTATATCAAGTTATGTCTTCTTTAAAATGAAATGGTCGTGTATAAAATTATGTCTTACAATTTATTTTAGGTCACTTGATAATCTAAAGATAATATTTTATAAAGAACAAATAACAATTAAGTTTTAAAAAATATATTTAAATTTGGTACTTATGAGTGTAAAAAATTATCGTTGATATTTGAAAGTTGAGACGTAAAATTGCTTATCAATGTAATACTATAATGCAGTTTATACATAAAACACGCGGTTAATTGAAAAAAGATGTATTGTAACGATATTCACGTTTGTCATTCAAAATAATGAGTAGGTTGCATTTAATGCGTCAACAAAATTCAATATATGTTCAGAAGTATAATTTTTTTATATCTTTTATTACTTTTAGTACTCCACATTTGGTTATTAGTGTTGGAAAAATAAAAGTAAATATTGGACGTTAAAGTGATTTTATTGCTTGGTTTTATTTTTATTTTATTATTAATGTAGTTCTCTTGAGAATGTCTTTTATGTGTGAACCTTTTTTTAAATTATATTAATTTTTAAAATCGGTTAAAGTATGTAAATTGTATTATTCCCGTACTGCAACACTATTCAGGTACCATAACTTTGTAAATTCCTCTGTCCGCCATAAAAAGTATCGTCGAAATCGGTGCAGCCTTTTATGAGATTAACTCAAACTAATAACAAACATTTTTAACTATCACAATACATAGGATATCTAAATAGCGGTTTTTGTAAATTCAACAGTGATATAATGTAATAAACGTTTACAACTCAACGCTTTAATATTAATATACTCGAATGATAAAAATACCACACACGGCAGCCAAACATACCGAAGCAAGACTAATTGCGAACCGCACTCGAGTCCGCGCCGATTAAAATATGTTACCGAATATCACGTGTAATTTAAATAATCTCTTACGTGCGTACGATACTCGTAAAAAGATTTCGGGGCCTTCTCACTTTACGGGAGGTAGCGATTTTAGTGATGTCATTTGTCGATACTCTAGCAAACGTTTGTATCGATAATGCAAGTTTTTAGGACGTGTTGTGCGGCCGCGGCCTCCCGCTTATTGTGACTCGCTGTCTGTTTACCAGCCCGTTCAGTCAAGTCGCTCCGTCGACGTGCAATGCACGCGTTTAGAACGTGCGTTCGTTAACCCCGCGACCGTACGATCGGATCGAATGTCAAATTTTGACATTTCGTAACATTTATCAACGTTTTTTTGTACGTTTTAGTGACGATGCGATGTAAATTCCGCGTGTGTTGAATGAAGTATATTAAAAATTGATTGGTAATCTTGTGTCGAGATTTTTGACATGTTTTTGTTGTGCTTATAGTGATGTGATTGGAAAATATCGATTGTGTATTGTTCTATTACTGTGTGTTTACGCTGTTATCATGTTAAATGTCGTTCGATGCTGATATGTCTGCTGTAATTAGCGATCTCCGATGGCTGCACGACGACGATTTGTTTGCTCTTTCGTGGCAAAACGGTACGTATTTTTATCAATGAAATGAAGTAAATAGCTTTGAAAGATAACTACCGGTGTCATTTGTATTACAATGTTATTTTATAGTTGAACTTAATACGAGCTAACTTGTTCTCAGTCTTCAATTTTTTTATCAGTAGTGTATTTCATACATAAGTTTTGATAATAAGATTGTGTGATATCTTTATATAAATTAATATAATGGTATACTATTGAAATCGTTTTTTTTTATATGTGAATAGATCTATTCTTTTATGTACTATTAACTCCGAAACTTTTTTTAATCTGAATAGTATCATCTAATAGATTGTTCACGACCTTAATAATATTTGTTTCACAATTCCATAATTAAGAAAACTCTATGTTAACTTACACTTATGAAGAAACCTTGAAATGTATTGTTTTAATTATTAATACATATATCACAATATTCTTTGAAATACAATATTGTTACAGTTAACGGTTTACAAAATTAATTTAAAAAAATATTTCTATCAACATATAAGATAGTAAATTATATTATTTTTGCTACATAACTCGCTAAACACATATATTTAGATGTGTTAACACATCGCATTTTATTTAATAACTTTGATAGATATAAGTTAAAAAAAATGTATTTATATTTTTTTAAATAATTACAAATAAATTGATACCACATTTGAAATCGTTAAGAGAATTTATGTCAATTTAAATCAACTTTCGATGTAAAAAATCCTTTTGAAGATAAGGACGAAACTAATATTTGTTTACGCATTCAGTTAACGTGTCGCTAACAAGCTCCTTCCTTTAGTGATTATCGATAAGTAAACACGTCATTTCCGCATCCTTAAGGAGGATACATACTTGGAATACAGACGAAAGTACCTATTTGTTATTCTCTACTTACTTCGAGTATTCAGGACTTGTTTGATGACAGCGTAAAGGTGGATCGGACCAGGAGATACTATCGATCGCAAAATAAAACACTTTTTATCCTGGCTGATTTTTGTTAAGGAGCTTACTTAAAAGAGTTGTTATATTTTCGAATAAATACAGTTTACATTTCATATAGCAATATATTATAAACTGATATTATTCATATAATTTAAATTCCAATTATGAATAAAGTTAACCATTCCAATATTTACTTGTACATATTTTTATTATTCATCCAATTAGCTATCGTACATACGTCGATACCATATTTTTTGATAAAGCAATTAACGTTTTTAGATTTTGTATATATGTGTCCCCATTGTATGTACTTATAAAGTGAACCAGAGGGCAAAATCTAAACTCGGGAGCATAATCCTCACACTTATTTCTGACACACAGCAATACTCGCACTACTATGTTCTTGTCCAAAACATATGGTTCGCAATATATATCTACATATCTCTAAATTGCAGTCCCTTTGTGATCCGTTATACAGAAGTATAGACTGGAATTACCAGTGAACGTCATGTATACATAGTAGATACCTGATTGCTATTTAATCACACCAACAAAAAAATCGAGATACTAACATTTAGAGAAATACATATGTAAGTCGATTGACTACTTCAGTTTATCTATGTTGTGATATGGTAGGACTTTTTCCAAGTCTGCCTGGTTAGTTACCACCCTCAAATTGATAATCTGTCGCCAAGTACCTTTTGATGAGTTCTGGCAGCCCCTCTAGGTTCAGCGTGTTTACTATCTTGGACCATATCATTTAAAATTATGTGAGATTATCGTTTAAAAAAGGTTTAATTGTTTACGATTAATTTTTATCGATGAAATTGGAACAGCGTTTCAATGCACTATTATCGTTCTTATTATTAACAGAATAACGTCTATTTTTCGCGAATAGTTATCATAATAGCATCTATAAGTATGAATGTATGGAGGTATACGTAAGATAGTAAGTAAGCAGGAAGTAAACTCAAGGTGAGCGAGATTCTTGCAGGATCCGCCTGTTTATTTTGTTTGAGCACTTCATTAAAGCACGCTATTTCATTCTCATAACAGTTATTTGAGCGTTTTTGCAACTTGCTTCATAATGTATATTTAATTTGAATTTTTCGACTAACAGTACAGAAAATTTATTACCAATTTAGACAAAATTATTTCCTCGTAATTATTTAAATAAAATTATTATTTTAATGAATGCATATAAAATATAAATAGTGTCTTTTGTTTCTTCGGACTACTCCTAATACTAGGGGGCTATACAGTAATAATACAGTTTAACATAGGTAACTTAAAAATCGGTACACTCGTTTCTTAGATTTAAATAGTAATCTAAACAAAACCAGAAATGTATCCAAATAAAATACAATATATTTATTTAATTACTAACCGTAGTTAATAATTCCATTACATAATACTGTTATGTCGAATTTAAATACAGAGTTGTTTAAGTTTCGTAGTATAAAGATGGTAGAGCCACGCTGAAACTATTACTGGTTTCAGCACGAATGGGTCGGCTCGTCCGGGGTAGTACCTCTCATAAAAAACAGACGTGAAGTAACAGTGCTTGCATTGTTGCGTTTCCTTCGGTCAGTGAGAGCGCCGGAGGCCCACCTCCCCTCCCATTTCCTCTCTCCTCTCCCTTTCCCTCCCCTAACCCTTTCCCCCAAGGGGTGGCAACGCACTTGCGACTCCTCTGGTGTTGTTAGTGTCCATGGACTGTGGTGATCACTTACATCAGGTGACCCATCTGTTCGTTTGTCATCTATGACATAAAAAATATATATATATATAAAAATTTCAAGTTATCTAAAAACGGTTGTAACATTTTTCTTTATTTCCAATTACTTTTGGTATGTAGATCGATTCCAATGTAATCAATACAAAATATAAATTCATATTAACGTGACGTTATACGCAAAATGAAAATTATCTGTTCAATTTAAGCGCTAAAAAGCGTTTATGTATGTGCGTTCTACCATTGCTTCTAAAAACAACACAGTCGTAACTCGATTGGGTTTATCTTTTTAACATACATATGTTTAAAATACATAGTAAATTACAATCGTTTTTAGTCGAGCATAAAGAGAGGAATCAATTCCAGACATCACCATCGTTCACATATTGATCCATTCTAATAACCTTTTAGCACCGAAACCCACTTGGGATGGCGCTTACACCTGCAGTCCGGCGAATCGGTAATAGGTAAGCCTGGTATATTTTGGAACTTTGTTGTAAAACCTAACGCTATTACTTAAAAACCTGTTACTGTTTTTACCGAGTGAAACACGGGACGATATGTTTAAAAAAACTAAGACCTCTATAAGAAGTACCTACACGTTTAGCGATGTATTTGTTTGCGTGAAGAAATGGGGCAAACGGTGAGGTTAGTGCTTATGTTTTTGATAACTTCTTTTGGCGCGTTAGGGAAATATGATGAGAGTAAATTTTGACGATGCGCGCGCACACCGTCACGAGAAACCGACACAATGAAGCTATAGTCAACATTTTGTTTCTTTGTATTAAAACTTTCAATGTATTAAATACCTTTTTTTATATTGTTAGTGTCGTTTTTCCTATAAACGTAGAATAAGGCGTAAGATAAAAATTATGAAAAGATTTTTACCTTGTTACGCTAAAGAAGTATAACTTCTAACGCGTGTACATAAGTACACACACACTTTTTTCTACTCCTTACTTAATATATATTGTTAGCACAATAAAAGACGCAGAGGACGTTGCGAGTATCATTTAATGTAACATATTTTTCGTAAATATATTAAATAACTTGGTAATCATAATTTAATCAATTATTAGTCCTTCACTCCTTGTCTGGTCCTATCGTATATGTACAGAAAGACCTGCGCAATAAATATCACTACTTATTATAAACCAAAGTCTTCTGTTACGTCGGTCTGTCTGTTCGCGATGAACTCAAAAACTACTTAAAGTATGTTCATGCCGTTTTCATCAGTAGATAAAATGATCCTAAGGAAGGTTTGGATATATATATATAATTTGTCAAGGTTTTTTTTTTAATTATCAGCGCGGGATAAAGTCCGCAGGGTGTGCTAGTATACATATAAATCATGTAATGCTCAAAAAAGTTTCCCAAAAAAAATATATATTTTTTAATGTCATAACTGGCAAACGAACTTGTGGGACACCTGATATTAAGTGATCTCCACCGTCCATAGACACTAACAACACCGGAGGAATCGAAAGTGCGTTGCCAGCCTATGTTTGGGGAAAGGGAGTGAGGAGGGAGAGGAGAGGGGAAGGAAGGTGGTCTTCCGGCGCTCTCACTGACAGAACGAAACGCAACAATACAAGCACTTTTACTTCACGTCGGTTTTCTATGACAGGGCGGTACTACCCCGGACGAGCCGACCCATTCATGCTGAAACCAATAATAGCTTCATCGTGGCTCTACCACTCTTGAGCTTACTCTTAAACTTTAACCGTAAAGTACTTTATGTAAACGAAGCCGCGGGTATAGCTAGTGAGAAATAAAAATGTAAATAAAATTAAAATATATCATTTATTTACTTGGAAATAATTCAATTGGATCAAGAAAAAGAGATTATTTTATGAGATACAATAATTTATTGAAACAAAATAAATTTTGAGACATAATTCAATCAAACGGCTGTGGGAAGGTACAGTCTCACAACAGAAACGAATACAGTAAACTACTTAACAGTTAAAAATGTACGAAGCCGTTTCATCCGCACAGTTAAATCCATCGCCATTAAGGCCATTTTTTGTTCGACAACTTGTGACCTTCAATCGTTGCAAATTGAAATGCAGTATATTTTTTTATTCGTTGTAAAATCCGAATAGGCAAAAATAATTTAAATCGGTCCGCTCTGGTTGACCGTGAAAGTGACAACTTTATTTTTACTAAAATAAGATTTACCCACAGTTATTACCTTCACATATTTTTACTGATTCACAAATCGCATATTGGCGTTCAATACGTTTCCTTGTACGTGACACACTGTAGTAATAAATTCGTGATAATTTATAACGTATACTAAGAACGTAAATCTAACGTGTCTACATATATACACATGGTGGGAGGGTTTTGTTTTTTCCCCTCATCGAACTGAATCGAATAGTTTTAGTTCGTTTCAATCCGATATACACGTATTTATTTGTGAATCATGCAATTTCGATTGTATGGTTCACAAATGTATATATGTATGAATAGCTTAGAATAGTTAGCTAGGACAGACGCGTCTTTTTCCAGGTAACAACC
Source organism: Antheraea pernyi (assembly GCA_015888305.1). Taxonomy (NCBI): domain Eukaryota; kingdom Metazoa; phylum Arthropoda; class Insecta; order Lepidoptera; family Saturniidae; genus Antheraea; species Antheraea pernyi. The sequence continues at coordinate 344,170 of MU158788.1, read as the reverse complement.
CAAGCCGAGGTGTGCGTGCACCCTTGTGTATGTTACCTAAAACCCAAATCGGTTGTGTGCCTTAAGCGCCAACCTTAGTAGTCCGGTGAAGCTGTGAAGACCCTGCCGGGTCAATAGCGTAGTCAGTTCGAGAAAAAAAAAAAAAAACTAACGTGTCTGTATTTTTTAGATTTTTGTGAAAAATATTGTCGCAGGTGTCTTAAGTAACAAAATTCTTCTCAATTATTTCTTAAAACGTCTTTTTGTCAGTTTTTTTTAACATGCATAATTGCTAAAGTTGCAATACTTTCATGATAAAACCTTTTCAAGACTATGATAAAGCATATATTCGAGTAACATTTAGTCTTGATTTCATTATCATCGGTTCATTCTATCAAAAGTTATTGTAATTTTAATGACAACGCGACTTAAGTACGAGAGAAAACTAGATAAGTAAATGGTTTAATACATTCAGTATGAACTATTAGTAAGACATTGCGATGATTTGTATTCAAACAAATAAAAAAGGCATCGTAATAACCTAAGTATGCTTGTAAATTCGATAGTTTCTTCTTAATGCAATGAAAATAAATATTAAGAAAAAACTCTGAAACATTTATCTTCGGATTCGACGAATTTAATTATTAATTAATTAAATGAAATAATTACGTGCTAATTCCAAGGCATTAAAACTTACCTTTACGAACCTATAAAATATTATCGGAACTCTTTAAAAGAAATGACGCAAAACATAACATTACTTTTATGAGTCAATTAATACCAATTCTGTACGGAATTTGCAAAGTATAATATATATAAATTATAATGTTATATTATAACATTATAAATAAATAAATTATAAATAAATAATAGAATAAAAAATATGCGTCGTTATGTAAAGAGTACTGAATATATTTTGGTTATTTTTGAAGTGAAAACTTGTTTAGAAGCGTTGGGTGTTAGTTTTGGCAGGAGATAAACCTATGATTTTGCGTCATCGACATGCTAGTAAGCGTGACCGTATTGCGGTTGCATAAAACTAGCGACGTGTACTATACCGGCTTTTGTACATGTTATATTTATATTTTCTATTGAGTTTGTGAAGAACATCATATATTTGATAAATTAATAAATTGTATGAAACTGTATATAAATTATAGCTATTAATATATGTGAAAACCAGACTGGTGATAATATAATGAGAGAATTTTAATAATTTCAACTTACAAACGATAAAATTTAAATATTATAACTCGCACTATAATTCATTTAAAAGTTCAAAAAGAATACAGTTATTTCATTATTTTGAGTTTTCACTTCAGTCGTCAGTCCATATTACCTAACTATCTAATTTTTTTAAAATTTTATATATTACTTAGATACATAGTCCTTATTACAAAATATATATATCTTAATTAGATAAACAGTTATTATATTTTTGAGATAATACTTTTTAAAGCACTACGCGTTCAGCGATGGGTGAAGTAGTACAAACGGTGTGGTGCGCACAAGTAGGGGAGTGGAAGTAAATGTTTTTAATAAATCCAAATCGTTTTTATTCAAACTATTTTTTTTAAGTGTTCACGTATGATTTGTGGAGCGGGGAGTGGTGATCAAAAATCCTCAAAACTGTCTCACGTAATTAATGGACAACTCTAAACAGTAATTTCTATCTCAATACATAAAAAAGAAATGCATGAATGTAATAATATAGAACAAACATTTATACTGACAGCATCTTGACTCGTTCGCATCTAGTTTTGTTTTAAATAAGTCTTACTTATTGCAACTGCCATCACAATTAGGACCGATTTTAAAACGAAATAATATTTTACAGGCGGATGTAACACTTAAACTAAACACAAGTTAGAACATCTCGGAGCTTAAGAGATCATAATGATAATGGCTAGACTACCTTATAAATGCGGACTTAATATTGCGTTCAGTTTAGGTAATAATTAACTTTATGTTTGTAACGAGAGAGTTCAAATTTAACAAGAGAGAATGGTCTCGGTGAAAAATAAAGACGAATACCTGTGGATATTAATGTTTTCCTGGTGTAATATTAAATGGATAGTACTGTATTAAATACGCGATGATGACTTTACATATTACAGTTGAAATAAAAAAAAATATCTATACATATAATAAGAATGTGTCTAACGTGTCTGTATTTTGTATTATAGATTTTTGTAATTGAAATGCAGTATCATCTATATATTAATACGTGAAGCCCAAACTTTGTATCCCTTTTGAACGGAATTGGGCGAACGGATGAACGTGAAATTTGGCATAGTTAAAGTTTATATGGAGGAGAAGTGCAGAAAGCTATTTATTTTAGATAAAATGCATTAGAAGTACATCAAATTAATTAAAATATGCATTACTCACACTAATGCTTCAATTTTACACAACATATACGCACATGTAAATAAAAAAGACATTTTGACGTCTGTCAATAAAGAACTTTTTAAAGGTTAAAATAAAGGTTGTGAAGGAGGTTTTTTTTTTCTCGAACTGACTACGCTATTGACCTGACAGGGTCTTCACAGCTTCACCGGAGTGAAGGAGGTTGCTATGCTCGACTGTATGTATTATTTTACTCTTACGTTCCAGTTACCCCTTTTCATTCTACATTCTACTTTAAAAAATCAATGAACTATGGTCGAATGTCAACCACTGGGCGCCCACTAGTATTTTTTTATTCGTTGTAAAGTCCGAATAGGCAAAAATAATTTAAATCGGTCCGCTCTGGTTGACCGTGAAAGTGATAATTTTATTTTTACTAAAATAAGATTTGAGTATTACCTTCACATATTTTTACTGATTCACAAATCCCACATTGTTTTTTCAATATGTTGTAAGTGACATACTGTAGTAATAAATTCGTGATAATTAATCTATATATATAAAAATGAAACCCGTTTTCCGTTGTCACGACATAACATGAAAACGGCTTTACCGATTTGGCTTATTTTTTTTTTTTTGTTTTTTTATATTGTAGTTTTCTAATACTCTGTACAAGGTTCTTACGGAAACAAATATTAAGAAAATCTCTCAGAAAGATTGAAAAATATACATTTAATTTTGCATATTTTAAAAAACGCGCGTAACGAATGTCAACGTCATTCAATTTAAAACAAAAAATCTGTGATTGACGAAATTTTGTTCAGAACTCTCCGACTCTCTCTTGGTCGGTTTTGTGACTATTGACGATGATTTGACATTCGACTTTTAGGCGAAACGAAGTTCGCCGGGTCAGCTAGTAACATATATTTAACGTGTCTGTATTTTTTTGATTTTTGTGAAAGATATTGTTGCAGGTGTCTTAAGCAATAAAATACATTTTAATCATTTTTAGAAATGTCTGTCTGTTGGTTTAAATACGCATCACTGCTAAAGTACTGCGTTCATGATAAACCTTTTCAAGACGATCAAAAAGCATATCTTCCAGTAACATTCAGTCTTGATTTCATAATCATCGGTTCAGTCTATCAAATGTTATTGTAATTTTAATGACGGCGCGACTTATGTACGAGAGAAAAGTAGATAAATGGACTTAATATATTTCGTTGATTTTATTAGTTACTGTATTTTTTACATTAGGTGCCACGCGGACGAAGTCATGGGCACAGTAACATTTAACAGTAGTTACATAAAACAATTCCCTAAGATTAATAGTTAATACATGTTTAAAAAAAATAACGCTACTCGGCCTATATTAAACCTTTAATTTGAAAACTGCTGAA
>MU158788.1:214075-340428 GCA_015888305.1 Antheraea pernyi | reverse complement strand
CTGAACCGTCTTCTATGATACTAGCTTTTGTAAATTTCATGATGATCCGTTAAGAAATAACGGATACACTAATAAATAAATAATAGTTTTAAAAACTAAAAAAACACGCTTTCATGAAAATCCATCTAAAAAACAGAAAATAAAATTTAATAAATTTGGATTAAGAATAGTGTAAATTAGAAATAAATGTGTATTTTTGTAAAAAGTGACAAAAAAATGATAATGACCTTCAGATATCACCTTTGACAGGTGTGCAAAGTTTGAATTAAATCTGATCGTTCAAAGTAGGACAAAATCGAGCTCAAAGGGGTCGGTTACAGACATACATACAGGTGAAGCTAATAAAAACGTGATAAAAACTCATATTCACATTTATTATATTAATATACTAGAAATTATTGCAACGTTAATGTATTTTAAAAACTATATGTTATAAAGATAAACACAATCGAGCTTCTTGCCGGTTCTTCTCGATGATTGTATTATTTTCCGAAGCGGTGGTATTTCGATTTCGAGTCAGGATTTTTTTAAATCGTAGGTATATTTTCTGACTAGCTTTTAGTATGTATTTTATTATATTACAGTATATGGAACAAGTTATGAGGTAAGACAAATTATATAGATACTAGGGGCCCGGCGGACGTGATAATAAATGTGTAAATAAAAAAAAATTCTAAAAGTTAACCACAGCGCCAACTACCAGATCCAATTGTACATGAAATATACTGTAACGACATTTTAAAAATAGGCAGACAAACTCGTGAGTATTAATTAGTTTCCGTGTAAAATAAGAAGTAATTCTAGAAAAAGGTATATCATAAAAAGTGTCTTACATTAATTCTGTATTTCACGTAGGCGAAGCCGCGGGCGTAGGTATAGTTAGCAATAATGAGCTTGTTTTTATGTACGTTTATAGAATCCAGTTCTTAATTTTGTTTGATTGAAAGTTAATTAATTTTTAATTTAACGATTTGTTATTGAATATAAATTAACAGACAAGGTTATATTCAGGTACAGTGAATATTACCTTGACCTAGTCCGTTCTATAGATCGATACGCTTTTATTAACGATCTTATAATAAGATAATTCATTTATTGAATGGTAATAGAAGTAAGAAAAGATAATGGGGTGTAAAGGGTGTCGAATAACATCTAAGACTTGAGACACCCAAGCCAACCTCACCTGCACGTGGTACACCCTGCTGAATAACGAACGAGGCAATGGCGAAAGCGGGGTGGTAGGGTTTTACAGCCTGACTGGGTCGCAACCACCATGTATAAGGCGAAAAAGCCCGTCATAGTGATTCGTGTCTGCGGGTCGCGTTTCGGGATCAGCCTGTGCATATCCAGCTTTTCGCAGGCCGGCATGGCAGTGGCGACCGGCGATGGATAATGTGTCACTCGGTGGCCGCCGTTGTTTTTGGATTGTACTGTGCTTACCATCAGGCACAGTGCAGTCATTTTGTCGTGCTACTATAAAAAAAAATCCTTGTACCGAATACATACAAGAAAATCTCATTAGCTGCCTGTATTTCTCATCATGTGTAAATTTAATATGTTCACGATACAACGAATTCACCGTTTCTGTCTAAAATATTTCATCTTTTTACTATTACTGGTCAAAAGTCAACCATATTTCATTTTTTTTTCAATTTATATCAATATCATTAAGGTTTTCTTTATGAAGGAATGTATAAAATCTCGTATATCATTAGGAATAAGAAGTGTGAAGTACAATATATAGAAACGTAAGTAAAGGCTTCGTCTCGTCAGTGGTAAGAAAATATACTGTTTTTAATCTTTTTACTGACAACATTAAATTCCGTCTATAATAACTAAACAAAAATATAGAAGATCTTAATAAACAGAGGAGAAAATGGTACTTAACTACTCTATATTCGTCTAATCACATATACAAGAAGATTAGTGCTCGGCCAATGGTTGAAAGTTGATCATAATTAATTACTTTTTAAGTTACAATATAAAGAAAAAAAATACGTTTTAGTTTTCTTTTTTTTATTGACAACTACTATAACTCGTCAATATCTACCAAACAAAAGAAAAAGAAAAGAAATAATTTCAGTTTTCTCTCTTTCTACTCATGTTAATGTATAAAAATCAAGTGTCATAATTTTCGTCTACGATGAACGTGTCGAACGAAAAATGTCTTGATTGGCATCTTCGTTCTTGGCATTTTCGTTAGCGTGTTTATTATCTTGGTCCACACTGTAATTTATAGTCAGGTTAATTTTGATAAAGAATTAAAAAAATATACAATTCCAGCGTCCGCAAAAAAAAGTTTGTGTTTGCTGCTTTGTATTATTGTGTTATATGTATAATCAGAATCAGGAAAAACAAAGTATCTAATAGTATTTTTCTGTTCACTGCTTCTCTTTCAATAAGTCACAAAAAGCACAGGTTTAAAACTTTTTAAATTTTCTTGGATTTGTGGTTCGTTTAGATACGCTTCTTTACCTTACGGCGGCAGAAATAAAAAAAAACTAACACTTGCCTGCGGCTTGGCTTGCGTTAAAATAGATTTGATCTCTCCCTCGGGCCAATACACGTTTTGTATAAAATGTACCTACATTTCCCCCATGCCCTTTTCTACCGTTGACACAAATTTTCATCATGATTCGGACGTGAAAACTTAATAAACAAGTAAACTCATTTTCGCATTTATAAATATACTAGCAGGCTCGTCGGACGTTATCCAGCCATGACATTAAAAAACGTTGACACATTTTACACCTAAATCTTCATGAATCAAATTATCTACTGGTGAAAACCGCATGAAAATCCATTCAGTCGTTTTTGAGTTTATCGCGAACAGACAGACATATGCGGTATGTGATGATTAGAGTTAGGATACGTATCGTGCACTTACTAATAGATCCCTTCTTTGCTAAATATAGCAATAGATATTCCCACAACAATTATTTCGTTTTTACGTTTGCTTCTATGACGAATTTAATTCGTTTAAAAATAGAATCATGAGATATCCTTAGTGTTTTAAAACCGCTGATCGTCTGACACAGTGATGTCATCCTCAGTAAGTATTTAAGTAGGTATGTATGTCTAAATAGTTATGTGAACATGCGTACGGCACACAGACCCATTATGAATAGTAAACAGACCACTCCATAGATTGTGTACATGTGTTATAAAAGTTAATAAACTTGTTAATGCCGAAGGTTGGGACGAAATGCAAATTTTATATAAATGCTGCTGGTCAGTGCCAGCGAGATCGTTGTTGTATAGTTTTATTTTCATGAGAACAACGTGTCCATCTAGATTAATTGCGGGTTGCCTCTAATTTCTTATTAAATTATATTTACAGTCATTATACACAGCTCTCATTCGAAGTAAATTAGAATCGTCGTCTCTCATTTGGAATCCACATGAGAGTATATACTGCCTTCTATTGAAGAAAATACGACTTTCTAGCGGTTTCTCTATAAGAAAATGTAATTTTGAAAGTATATCCAAGGGTGCTATGATTATGAGAGGTAACTCTGATTGCATAGAACTTGTGTCCAGATTATGTCGACTTTATCTGCCGAATAACTATATAGCTGCACGTCGGCATGAATTATTCAGGATACCGGCATGTCGTACTGTAGCACATCTACATTCACCCCTCATTCGGATGCTTCGACGTTTAATGAAGTCTTAGTTCGGTTCCCACTAATCGACATATTTGCCTGTGAGTGGAATGAATTGTGTGTTACTTTTATGAGTTTTTGTGAGCATCTAGAATGAGTGCATTATTTTATTGTTTAGTTTTAGGTTAATATATGCATATTGTTGTAATTTTTATGTGTAAACATTTGTTTTTACGTAGTATGTGCATAACTGTAACGCTATGTAAATAAATAAATAAATTATTACTTATTCAAAGAGTTTCATAGCTCCGATAACCGTTTTACTGATCTTATATTGTCTGTAAACTTTAAATATTACTGCTAAGCCTCTACGCAAAACCATAATGATACGTACCTTAGATAATACTTTGAGAAGTTCTCTGTCTGGCCGTAATAAACTCGTCAAAATCGGATCAATCATTACCGTGTTTAGCGTGAAAAAACAAGCGTTTGTGTATAAATATAGTATTGTAGGCCGTTGCATCTCTAACAGATGATTCAAATAGCGTTCTGACGGCACTGTCGTAGGTGGTTAGCGAGGCCGATTCGGGAAAGGATCTTTCGGCCGCACATCTGGCAGTATATGTACCCCCAGGTGGACAGCGGTTGGACACCCTCCCATTTTTTCCTTTTTTTTTCTATCGTAGGTGGTAAACGGAGAGGTGAGTCACCTGATGTTAAGTGATCACCACTATTCATAGACACTTGCAATACCAGGGGAGTTGCAAGTGCGTTGCCAACCTGTCTTGGTGGAGAGGGGGGTAAGGGAAGGGGAAAGGGCGGGGAAACGCAACAATGCAAGCACAGTTACTTCACGTCGGTTTTCTGTTAGAGGGTGGTACTACCTCGGGTGAGTCGGCCCATTCATGTTGAAACCATTAATAGCTTCAACGTAGCTCTACCACCTACGTTGCGTTTTTCCTTGAGTGGTTGAAACCGGACGACGTCGTACGTTGATTGACCGTCGTGGATTAGGTGACACCATTTACAACGGTCCATGGCTCTAGCTGTTCCCATTGACTGCTTGATATGTTAAATGCAGCCATATCACGTTTGGCGCAATCTTTGAATAGGACGCCCGACAGACCTCTTTACATGTGCAACCTCTCCGAGCAGATATATATAGATACTAAAAAATAAAAAGATCAAAGACCTACTTTTAGGCCAAAGGTTTCCTTTCATAAGGAAATTTAGCTATGACTAGAATTTCGCTATAATATTAATTATTAGATGAAATCCCTTCAATAATTCTTGCGTGAAAGAGTAACGTCCTACTTTACATACATTCTAATTTATAATATTAAAATTAAACTGCTTTAAAAAATATACAATATATAAAAAAAATACTGTAATGGATTCTGTTCGCCTAGTCGTCCGAAGCTTTTCGTTACCGTGCGAGCTAGAAGCTTTTTAAGAGTGTTCGTTAAAAATGAATATTTATCGGCTTTCCATTACGCGTCAGGTAATCGTATTAAATGCTGCATGAGTCAATTTTTCCTCACTACGCTGAAGGAGGGTATTTTTTTTCCAATGAATATTTATTTCTATGTTACTTCATCTATATAGTCTAAAACGTTTGATTTTTTTTTTTTTATGTCATAGGTGGCAAACGAACATGTGGGTCACCTGCTGTTAAGTGATCACCACCATCCATGGACACTAACAACCCCAGAGGAGTCGCAAGTGCGTTGCCATCATTCGGAGGGAAAGGTTAGGGGAGGGAAAGGGAGAGGAGAGAGGAGAGGGGAGGGGAGATGGGTCTCCGGCGCTCTCACTGACCGAGCGAAACGCAACAATGCAAGCACTGTTACTTCACGTCGGTTTTCTATGAGAGGGTGGTACTACCCCGGGCGAGCCGACCCATTCATGCTGAAATCAATAATAGTTTCAGCGTGGCTCTACCACCAGGTAAAGATGATGGTTTTAACATACGATGAGTCATTAGATTAATCTGCTCTATGGGAGTTAAACAATTATATTATAAGTATAAAGCTGTATATACGTTACCTACATGATATTTCGACAAAATATATAGCACAGTAGCATACGTAAGTAACGCCACACTATCTATACTAATATTATTAAGAGGTAAAGTTTGTGAAGTTGTAGGGAGTAATCTCTGGACCTACTATATCGATTAAAACATTTCTTTTGCCACAAGAAAGCCACGTTTTTTGCGAGTGTCATAGGCTATATATTAACGCGAAAAATGAAAAGACTTTAATGTGGTAGTCGGATTTGTAAAGTAAGTCGGAGAAAAAACGGTCGAACGAAAACGTTTCTTGCGAACGCTACCTTGATTATGAAAGATATATGATTGAGTTCTGGAGAAGAGTTGTAGAGCTTGATAATTCCTAACCTAACTTTTATATTTATGTCACTAAAAGTATTTTTTTTATAAATATTTACAACCCAACGAAGAGGGCACGGGTCAGCTAGTCGCTAAAATGTGGGAGTAAGATGGCATCTTCTTAATATCTGTGGTGAAAAAGAAATAGTTATATGTTGCTTAGACCTGCGCGTCAAAAATAAAGAATAATCAAAACAGACAGGACATCTTGCTTTGTTTCACTTATAATATCATTGGAGTTAAATCTATACTATAATCTATACTAATATATAAAGCAGAAGAGTTTGTTTGTTTATTTATATGGTTGAACGCGCTAATCTCAGGAACTACCGGTCCGATTTGAAAAGTTATTTCGGTGTTAAATACCTCATTTATCGAGGAAGACTATATTATCACGCTAAGACCAATAGGAGTGGAGCACTAATGAATAATGTTTCAAAATCGTTTTTACCTTCTTGAGAGCTTCCGCTGCGTGTTTGCGTTAGCCTAAAGTACCTATTCCACGCGGACAAAGTCGGGGACAGAGACAAGTATTAAGTATCGGCAAAAAAGACAAAAACTCGAACAAAAAAAAATACACTTCAATTTTATTTATGTGAACATATTATTGTAAAACAAGTAAAATTAAAACGATTTATCGATACCACAATGTACAAAAAGATAAGCTACAAAAGCGAGTAAAGTTAACAAATTCCCCTGTGTAGTTATATCAATTGCGCATTGCGTATAAATTCCGACCATATTTCAAGACTGGCTTTAGACTGGAATCCACAAGGCGAGCGCACCGAGGCCGCCTAAACAAAGCCGACCGGCCGCCGTATTAGACGAGACGAAAAATGTTAGTTCGCTCCTAGTATGAACAAGTGCCGCTACCGATTCTATACACTGGTAATAAATTACGCTCGGAATATATATCAGACCAACCTGATGTAAAAAAAACAGTAACTAATAAAATCATTGAATGTATTAAGTCCATATACTTTTCTCTTTACTTCGTCATTAAAATTACAATAACTTTTGATAGAGTTTTGATAGAGGTTTTATCGTGAACGCAGTTCTTTAGCAGTGAAGCATGTTCAAACAAAAAGGCGGACGCATTTTTTTTTATATCATAGGAGGTAATTGAACTTTTGCGTCACCTGATGTTAAGTGATCGCCAGCGTCCATAGACAATAACAACACCAGGGGAGTCGCAAATGCGTTGCCAGCCTGTGTATGGGATAGACTGGAGCGGAAGGGAAAGGGAAGAGGGAGAAGGGAGGTGGGCCTCCGGCGCTCTCACTGATCGAACGAAACGCAACAATGCAAGCACTATTACTTCACGTCGGTGTTTCTGTTAGTCGGGTGGTAGTGCCCCGGACGAGTAGACCCATACATGCTGAACCCAGTAAAAGCTTCAGCGTGGCTCTACCATCTACATATGTTTACCGGCATGTGTGCCTCGCGAATTCAAACGTTGGCTCAGTTGTTAATGTGTTTAGACACCGCATCGATAGACGTAGTTTTGAATCAATGCGAATCGCCGGAGCTTTCGGAGAAAGAATTCATGTCGAAGAAATTATAGTATGCTGACAGGGCCTTTTCTAAGCTAATACCATCCTAAGGTTGAAAATTTGTCACTAAGCATGTAAGTATATGTGTGTTTAGGCAGCTGCAATTGAGAGTCGGTTGCTCTCCAGATTTAGCGTGTTTGTGGTATAAGGGGTGTCAAATAACATCTAAGACTTGAGACACCCAAGCCAACCTCACCTGCACGTGGTGCACCCTGCTGAATAACGAACGAGGCAATGGCGAAAACGGGGTGGTAAGGTTTTACAGCCTGGCTGGGTCGCAACCACCCTGTCTATGGCGAAAAAGCCCGTCATAGTAATTCGCTTTTGCGGGTTGCGTTTCGGGATCAGCCTGTGCATATCCAGGTTTTCGCAGGCCGGCATGATAGCGGCGACCGGCGAGGGATAGCATGTCACTCGGTGGTCGTCATTGTTTTTGGATTGTACTATGTTTACCATCAGGCATAGTGCAGTCACTACAAAAAAAAGCCATCATAGACCACCACATCATTAACATCATGTGAGGTTGTGTAGTCAAATAATAATAATAAGAATGGATAAAAACATTTAAATACATTTTTCTACTGTCTTTCACAATCTATTTTCTTGATTTTTTCGGTTTAGTAGACCTTAACAAGGTTTAGTGTTACCAAGAAAGATAAATTGGATTTTTTTTCTCATACAATTAACTATTCGAAGTATTAGTATTAGGCATCATACTTCACGGTCTTTACGCAATACAAATAATATACCCATATATTGGTACGTGAAGAAAGAGGTTTGGAAAAAATGGACGGCCACTAGTAACATGAAAAATATGCCTTCTGCCTTCATTTCGGCGTCGCAAGTAACCCTGATCTCAATCTAATTTCTCGACCTTCCCATAAACCCATGCCAGTGTATTATCATTTATCAGTGACTATATAATTCATCTCTCATTTGAAACATCCATGAGTAGTTTCCAGTAATAACTTAATCCGTCCAACCTTGAAACAAGGCCGAAACACTTTGGCAGAGTTGCGGCTTAAATTCAGATATAACGTACATTTTAAGCGTTTGTATACATCGAGTTATTTGTATGTATTATGATAAATATTTAACCTAGTCTGGTTAACGTAGTATATCTGGATTATATCTATGAAATTAACAGTTATGAAATCTGTTGTTTAATGAAATAATTACCTCTATGTAGATTCTCTTATCTAAGTGTTCATTACTTATATTAAATCCACCTGACTTTGAGTGATCACTACGATTTCAACTGTAGCCTATCGTTTCAAAGTCGAAAATTCTTTGCGTGTTCAAGCACCGCGTCGATAGACCTAAGTTCGAAACCTTGCAGTTGAGTCGGAGCTGTCGATGAAACCAGGAGGTGGAGGGCGTTTTCTAAACTCGCCAATCACCTATAAGTGAATTCGGGCACCAGCACTTGAGGGCCAGTCCCCTCTAAGTTAAACATCTCTTTTTTCTTCTAATCTGCAGACTCTTGGCCCGCATCTTTGTGTTTAGCATCTTACCACATTGCATCGTCATTTCACAACAGATGATATTGTTATCAAACGCTAATACCTTTACGGTAATAGTAAAATTGGATCGGCAAAAATTTATCTGGTTTTATTTTTTGTACAACTATACAAAAGCGTATTACAGTAGTTGCCGAAAAAAGCATATCCCTTCCTTAAAATCGTTCACCTAATAATGCACCCTTTAATAATACACCTAAAAAAGTAAAACTTATTTTACATGGTGTTTGAACTGCTTGATGATGTGCTCCAGGACCTTATCGTATTGGGGAGATCCCTTTCTGATATCTATCCCGCCGGGCTAGCTGAGGATGAGTTATGTCTGATTCAGACGGATTAAAACCCCATGGTACCTTCTTACATCTTTTGGGACTGGCTTGTCTGCTCTCCCGACAGGTATTCCCTCTCCCACCTAAGGGGCCCAGACTGCGATCTGCGGGGTCAAGATGGTTGACTGCCAGGGCGACGAACAAACACATTTATTGTAAAACCTAATGATATTACCAAAAATACTCCTTTTTTTGTTTCTACTGAGTCTCAAATACATTTTGTAATAACTTAAATACTGAACGCTTGAAATTTCATTGAAGCTTATTTCTATTTAGCATTTCTTATCTAAATTATGGTTCATTAATATTTTCCTTAGGTAGTCAATGAACATTTTTAATACGATTCTTTAATTTATTCTCTATATCAGTGTAGAAACTCAAAACTGCAAAAAAATATCCATTCATTGCTCTATTAACATTGAACTTCATTCGCTACAGAGGTCCCTTCACCGCACACATATTTTATTTATTTGTATTGAAATTGTATCGGAATTAAAAGTGAACGTAATTAAAGATGTATCGAATTGCTATAAATTGTAGTTTATACCATAAAACAAAGAGAATTGTTTAGTTGAGCGTTAAAAAGCCGATTACTAAACGACCAATCGACGCGTCATTCTGAACTGAAGCGGCGAGTCTATGATGTCATCGCTTCCTTGTTCTGTCAGTCGGTTTCCGCTATATATAATTAAAGTAATTGCCTGTACTGCTATAGAATATTACAATTTCTTATGTTATGATTCGAGGTCTAAGACCGAGTAATGTGCAATGCTCTTAACAGATTGATTGTTAACGACCTGCCTAAATTTCACTGGCTGCAAGGATAACGGTGTGTGTTCTATGCACAATGCATAGCGACTATATCTCTTATCTATAAATGGCCGTTGATGCTGCTTTTGATGATCCGCTCTCCTTAGTAGTCCGGTGAAGCTGTTAAGACCTTGCTAGGTTAATAGCGGTCAGTTCGAGAAAAAAAAACTTTTGATGATGCTCCTTTGATGGTATGACATAGTGCTTGGCACTGATACTGTATTTTAATGCATCTTAAAAAATCTTCTTCGATAAACATTGCTAGTATGTTCACACAAATAATTGTCCATTATTTTGTGATGCAATTTGTACACATATGAATAAAATTGGATTATCTATTGTTTGTCCGGACTAATCTTTGAAATTGCAGAACTAATTTTGGACGAAAGTTTTAAAGGTAGAAGATTTTGAAGGTATTGTGTGGGCTAAATTTTTTTACAGTTTTCTATGAAATTTATGTGTGAATGACAAAATTTAATACAGGTTTTTTTTTTTAATTGAAAGGATTAACTATGTAGTAATAACCGGCAGATTACAGTAAAAAAATGAAGTCCCAATTAATCCATGTAGATTGAAGGCATAAAACAAATTTTAGAAGGTGCTAGAGCCACGCTGTAGCTATAACTGGTTTCAGCATGAACGGGTCGGCTCGCCCGGGGTAGTACCACCCTCTCACAGAAACACCGACGTGAAGTAACAGTGCTTGCATTGTTGCGTTTCGTTCGGTCAGTGAGAGCGCCGGAGGCCCACCTCCTTTTCCCTTTCCCTTCTCCTTTCTCCTTTTCCTACCCCTCCCCCATACACAGGCTGGCAACGCACTTGCGACTCCCTTGGTATTGCTAGTGTCTATGGACGGTGGTGATCACTTAACATCAGATAACTTTTGACATAAAAAAAAAACAGTACAGTATGATTTTAAATAATGTATATGATTCATTAATACTGAATGGAACTTAAACTTAATGTAGATTACACAATTATTTTTTAATGATGAGTACATTTCTTGAGTGAGTGTGCGTTCGCAATTATAAAGACTTTAAAAAAGGCGTCATAACCAACTTCTTGTATTATTATGTACGTATGACGACATATTACAAAACAAAGTCCTCTGCTACGTCTGTCTGTATGTTTGCGATAAACTCAAAAATTACTGAACGGATTTTCATGCGGTTTTTACCAATAGATAAAGTGTATATGAGGAACGTTTAGGTATATAATTTTTCTATCCGGGCGAGATAACTCTGTATAGCTCGATCGTATTTTATATGTGTATTTTATTATTTTTTAAGGTTTCACTTCTATCTCGTTTGAACTGAGTTTTATTTTATTCTGTTCATTTTACGGAATATATTATATACACGACGATCACTTTGTTATAACATGACAATTTATCTCAACAAATAATATTGTGCATAGTTTAATATATAATCTAATCTAATGGTGGTAGAGCCACGCTGAAACTATTACTGGTTTCAGCATGAATGGGTCGGCTCGTCCGGGGTAGTACCACCCTCTCGCAGAAAACCCACGTGAAGTAACAGTGCTTCCATTGTTGCGTTTCGTTCGGTTAGTGAGAGCGCCGGAGGCCCACCTCCCCTCCCTTCTCCCCTTTCATCTCCCCTCTCCTCTCTCCTCTCCCTCCCCTAGCCCTTCCCCCCAAAGGGTGGCAACGCACTTGCAACTCCTCTGGTGTTGTTAGTGTCCGTGGTGATCACTTAACATCAGGTGACCCACCTGTTCGTTTGCCACCTATGACATAAAAAAAAGTTTGTTTCTTCATGAAATCAGTCAGGTGATGTTTAAAAAGCTTAGAGGAACAATAATTTTGTAAATTACGCGGGCAAAACCGCGGGTACATGTAGTATATTATATACTGATAGGCGATTGACAATGTAACGAATGTAGCTTTTTAAGTTAGAGGTACGTGCATGAGGTGAAGCAGATGCCGCGTTATCAGCAGGTCGCATTCCTTAGTGACTCGGAGCTTGATTGATAACTCTGCTTACGTAACATGAATATTATATCGCTTATAATTCTCCTTACAACACTCAATAGACCTGTGAATAAAACGTGTAATTATTTTATCTATACAAACTTTATAAAGCTGAAGAGTTTGTTTGCTTTAACGCACTAATCTCAGGAACTCCTGGTCGGATTTTAAAAAAGCTTTCAGTGTTTCATAGCTCATCTATCGAGGAAGGTTTTTTTTTTTTTTTTTCTCTTATCTGCAGACTCTCGGTCCGCACCATTTTTTTGCTAAAGTTTTATTTAATATGTATGTTAAAAACCGTATTTGTGAGCATCTATTGGGTAGTTTTTTTCTTTTTATATATATATATTTATTTAACTGTTTTAGACGTTATTGCCTTTATGGCGGTTTCATTCCGGTCCCCTATCGCCATCTTTAAGTTATAATCCACAATATGCCGCGCCGGAGCGTCCATGGCCCGATGGATGAACCTACTAACCGCGTCATCAGTCACGTCGGTATAGTAGACACAGGTGTGAGTGTGTCTGGATATTGCCACTATAGCATGTGAAACACTATCGTGGATTTGCATCCTTCTGCCCTTTGTTTGCAGGATCACCACCGATTTGAAGGTCAATCCCTGAGATTCGTGGACTGTCAGAACACGCGATCCTTCCCCTGCCCCGTAGCCCTTGTTTATCAGGGCTTTTTTCTCTTCTTGTGTGATCGAGGAAGGTTATAGGCCATATATCATCACGCTAAGACCAATAGGAGTGTAACACGAATGAAGAATGTTTCAAAATCCGTGTTTTTTTTCACTCTTGAGAGGTATCGCTGTTTGTTAGTGCTAGCCCAAAATAACTATTACACACGAACGAAGTTGCGGGCAGAGGTTAGTCTTCAAATAAAACAATAGTATAGGTACTTACATTTTTGTAACTCGAGTTCATTGACTTCCAGACTTTGGATAGGGTAAAACAAAAACAAACCATTTACATAACTAAAACATAAAACAATAGCGTGTTAAAAGGTGTCATATTTAAAACAACCCTACTAAACTTTCATTACGGTGTCACCAGTTGTTAGGTAAGCAGTAGAGGTAGTTCACTAAATTTTGAAATATTTTTTTGTTATATTGTATAGAGTTTAGCGTTTGAAATTGTAAACCCGCTGGACTTAGAGGTGCTGGCTTTGAGATGCTGCGGCCGGAACACACCTATAGATGCTTTGAGATTTTCAACTTAAGCTGGTAGCTAGCCGAGGGTTTGACAAAACCCAACCACTATACTATGTTCTGCTCTAAGATACTTTATCAGCACTTTTGTTTTCGGTTTATAATTATTTGATTTTATATATTTCGATGACATCATGATGTGGTAAATTATATTTAGAGTAACTATTTTTTGCACTTGTTCTTTTTGTTCATATTTATTCTTAATAGTTATAATGTAATGTCCTAGTAGTGATCAAAGCAATTCCCTCGACCAGTGGTGGTTGTCGAAAGAAAAATTCAAGTGACAGTCGTCACTGTCGTCTATCAGACCCATAATTTTTCACTTTGTACTTTATTACAGTCTCACGTTAAATGACGATACGATATAAGATGATAAACAGAACTAGATCGTACTGGCTCTAAAGAGCACCAGCCAGAATATACCTATAGCTGCTTGGTATTAAATTTTCAAGTCGTGGGTGGTAACTAACCAGGCGGACTTAGAAAAAAACCCTACCACCATGCTATGGTTCCATCACCATGTTATCCTTCACCGGACTTCGACTCTGTTGCAAGCATTGGAACCTACGTCCATCGACGCTGTGTGCGAACACGCTCTCGACTGAATCATGATCTTTTTTTTTTCTTTTTTTTATGTCATAGGATGCAACCGAAAAGTTGGGTCACCTGATGTTAAGTAATCACTGCCGTCCACAGGCACTAGCAACACCAGGGGAGTCGCAAGTGCGTTGCCAGCCTGTGTTAGTGGGATGAGGGAAGGGGTTTGGGAAAGGGAGAGGAGGAGAGGTGGGTCTCCGGCGGTCTCACTGGCCAAACGAAACGCAACAATGCAAGCACTGTTACTGCACGTCGGTTTTCTATGAAAGGGTGGTACTACCCCGGACGAGCCGACCCATTCATGTTGAAACCAGTAATAGTTTCAGCGTGGCTCTACGGTGGTAGATATGATTTATGGTGATAAATGATCACTTCATAATTCAAAACAATCACAATTACACTATTAGAAAATAATCTTTATCTACAAGATACACATCGGCTCATTACGAAACGATGCACTAAAACAGAGTCACCGTGACTGGTTATCACCATGCGTATTATTGTTGCGTTCCGTGTTACACACACTCCAACACTCCACCCTACAATAATATAGCCGTGACCATATGTGAGTAGTAAATTGTGTACCACAATGAATACGTCTAAAGACACGTTCAAATAAAAACAAAAGTGAAGAATTAAAGATAGTGAAGCAGTGTGAACGCTATCAAAGTTTCTTTTTAAATTATCAGACTGCTTATAGTTTTATCTCTCGAACATTGTTTTACTCAGGCTTCTATTTATTAAAAGTTCGTTAACCTGTTGATACGGATTCAGTATTATTTGGGGCCCAAATTAATAATTCTACCAGTCTTACAAATTTTTCAATTTCTTTGAAATCTTAACGAGGAAATATTACCTGATAACCTTTGTTTACTAATTACTAGCTGACACCCGCGACTTCTTCTGTGTCCTTTAATATCTTAACAATATAGGAGAAAACTCAATTTAATGATGAACTTCCTAAAATGTCAAAGTTACTTAACTTATGTTGATCTACCTAAGGTTTGCGATATTGGTTTTACTTCGTACCATTTAGTGTCATAGGATGGCAAGTCTATTCAATGTTGTTATATAAAACTTATATTTTACTTATATATATATAAACTTATATAGTTGTTATATAAAATTTATGTACACATGAAAAAAACGACGCTTGTCCCATTTCTTCACAACAACGATACGTACGTTACTGAATTTAATAGTGCTTATAAAAATCATAATTTACTTATATTTTATCCTAAATAAAGCTATCGTAATCGTTCTCTTGAAAATAGTGTTTTTTTTTTTTATTGTAATTATTTCCTCACTATTAAACTCATACAATTTAAGCTTACTTTATTAAATTTGTCATTACTGTTGAACCACCATGGAAAAGATTAATGATAATAATGTAACACGGATAATATACTAAAAAATCTCTCTTTACCAGTAAGAATACCACTAAAATCGGTTCCACTGTTTCAGAGATTCGCCTGGACAAACAACTGATATTTTTATTTTATTTGTATGTGTACATTGATACTTATCTTTTAACATCTATACATGTCCTATTGTAAATAGAAACTTATTTGTATAAAGAAGTATTTATTTCCTTCCACATGGGAGGTCAAACCTCCCAATCATACCATTAATACATACACTATGAGTTCAGTTTTAATTAGATAAAACGCATAGTACTCGTTAAAATGTAAACGATACCATTCTTTTTTTACAATAAAACTAATTAAAGTTGCTGGGAATCGTAAAACTTTTCAGCGTGGCGTAATGTAAACAATTATTGTCCAATATTAGTTGATCTCGTATCATGCTAACTTTGATTCATTAATCGGGTAAGTATGATCTGGTTTTTAAATCTGTTTTGATAATCCGAGTCGCAATGAACTAATCTCTCTTTTGAGCAATTTATCTCGCAACGTCTCAACGCGAACAGCTGTATGTGACGATAACGTCTAAGCATCAATAATGAGTTACACTGTCATGTTATTTTGTAACAATCGTTGTCAATTATCCCGCTGTTAGCTAATTTGCTGTCTTGTATTGCAATTTCAGGAATTGTGATTTTTAGTGTGAGCACCGTGTTGTCCCTTTCACACCTATATAACGGTTGTTTGTTCAACTTTTGCGATAATTCTGGACGATCGTTAGAATAATGACCAATAATCAACAGCATTTAAAATAATTACTCATTCAGCTTTTTTATCCTTTGCGTAGGAGCAATAATCAAACTATTATCTATATAAATACTAACTAATTGCTGAATGTTTCTAAGCGCGTCACCTATTTGGCCAACTCATTTTTATTGTTTCTAATTGTCAGGACAAGGCTTATATGATAGAATATGTTTGCTATATGGCAGGGAAAAGTATAAAATTTGAGTAAAAAAATCATCATATTAAAAAAAGAGTGAGTGCGTGAGACAGAAGACAATAAGCAGATTTTAAAAAGTATAGACTGATTGACGTTCAGTTTCCATTTTATGTCGTTACATGGTCGCAGTGTGAAGTAAAGATTTGGTATCATTTTTTTCGTTAGTTCACCCGTGCGAAGCTTGGGTGTGTAGCTAATTTGTAATAATAATGAGGATATCTAATCAAAACTAATAGATTATTAGTAAATACTGCTAAATTCTATGTAAATGTTAATTGATGAAGTTGGTTAGCGATATAAAATCAGTAAAGTCGGTAAAGTTATTGCGTTGTCGCTGCCGTTGGCCGTGCAAAAAACAGTAGGTGGTGCGCGTAGGCGACAGGGTACTGGGAAGGCATTTCTCGCCCATATATACATAGGAAAGTTTTTATCTCAATTGGACCCGAAAGCTGGTGCTGCAATCGGGTTCTAGGCTTATTTAAGATTTTTGGTGTTTGGAAATACAACTGGAATCAGTAATAATTGATTTGGTATAAATGAAGATGCGCAGGTCAGCTAGTTAAAAATAAAATTGCTCAGAGAGATCATATCTGTTTCTTCTCTCTACACACATAGAAACTTTGCTTCTTTATAATAATTGTATAGGTGATTTTAAACAAGTTTTATCCACTTAACTATGATAATTGTGAAATAAATAACGTAATTAAACTATTACAAAAATTGGTCGAAGCCGTTCAACGTATTTAAAATTTCCACCATTTAAAGCGGCGATGACCTAATGAGATAATACATATGCACGTAATAATTATGTTGAGAATCTTTACCAAACATCTTGTGAAATATCTATTTATAATCACCATCATTACGCTATCACATCATTGGGATGGGTAGTATTTAATTGTTAATGTAAATTTTATTACAGATTTTTTTAAACTTATTTATTTTGAATCATTATCACGCTGTTTTGGAAAGGGTGTAGGCAGATACGATCGAGCACTAGGGCTATTTGTGATTGATATATCTGTTTCGCTTCTTCCAGATTAATACATCAATAGCTTATGCCCTTGGTTTCGCTCGTAATTTTGTAGGTTTACCTGTTTCTCGGGAACAATACTTTTTTCCGAGATAAATGCAACCCTATTATCTTTTATGTACCTCTTTCTACATTTTACTAAACACAATAGATATTTACTTATAAGAATAAATTCATTAGTTATATACAACCTGTGCGGCCGGTAATGTAATGTAAAACGCATTAATAACTTTTCATATTTGACTGGTGGTCATTCTTAGGATTTATGCCTTCCAACGAACAACAAACAAACAACCTCTTTATTTTTATAACGCTAGCGTAAACAAAGTTTATGTCTTATAAACTCAATAACAATCGGAACTTTTAATTGCTATACCTGTAGTTTAAAGTCGATATTTGAAATAATTGCCAATTATTGTTGGAACTGTCCCAGGAGTTAATCCCTATTAGAGTTTATGAACTTTTTGGTTCGCGTTATCTGATCGCTTCATGTCTTGGTTATATTTAAATGTTGTCCATAACAATAATATACCGAAGTGTAATTTTTTTTTTATGTCATAGCAGGCAATCGAACAGCAGGGTCACCTGATGTTAAGTGATCACCACCGTCCATAGGTACTAAGAACACCTGGGGAATCGAAACTGCGAAAGAAAGGAAGGTGGGCCTCCGGCGCTCTAAATACTAGAAACTGCGACAAACTGGTCGTCCCATGTTTCATACTCAGTAAAAGCAGTAACAGTTTTTTAGGTTCTAGTCTTAGGTTTGACAACAAAGTCCTAAAGCATATTACAGATTTGTCGCAATGTTTAAGTGCCATGTCAAGCCGGTTTTGGTGTCAAAAGGTTATTATAGAGTGGATCAATATGTGAATATGTGATGTTCGGAATTAACTCCTGCTGCTTTTAATGGTGGTAGAGCCACGCTGAAACTATTATTGGTTTCAGCATGAATGGGTCGGCTCGCCCGGGGTAGTACCACCCTCTCATAGAAAACCGACGTGAAGTAACAGTGCTTGCATTGTTGTGTTTCGTTTGGTCAGTGAGAGCGCCGGAGACCCACCTCCCCTCCCCTCTCCTCTCTCCTCTCCCTTTCCTTATCCTAACCCTTCCCTCCAAAAGATGGCAACGCACTTGCGACTCCTCTGGTGTTGTTAGTGTCCATGGACGGTGGTGATCACTTAACAGCAGGTGACCCACCTGTTCGTTTGCCACCTATGACATAAAAAAAACTCCTCTTTGTGCATCCACAATAAACAATTGTAACATGTAATATATCTTAAATATATTTCAAAACAATAAACCCAATCGAGTGTCTTACATGTTCTTCTCGATGACTTGGTTATTTTCCAAACCGGTAGTTGTTTTGATACCCTAATCGTAGCATATTTACAAACATTTCTTAGAGTTAATGACAGACTTCCATAAAATCTTAGCTTCTTCAATTGCAGGTGCAGACGAGATTCTGTGGAAGATGTCCTGATTTAATGCATTAAGTTTCAAATGATCTACAGCCTTTCGTTGAGCTTTGTTTACGGGCATTACCTTAGTGTAATTTATTTATCATTAGGTGGACTATAAAACAACGTAAAAAAAACAAACAAATGACTGTGTAGAAGGAAGATATTGCGAAATAATGCGGACATAGAATTTAATATTTTGTCAAACCGGTTTCCATTTATATTTTAATCGCGTATATCTCCAAAGCATCAAGCTTCAATGTGAAACCTGCGATAAAAAAACACTACGGACACAAAAACATGAATGATACCACCGCCTCGTGGGTTGGCTTCTTAACTCGAGAAGCAAACGGGCGTAAGTCGTAAGCAACTAGTTTTGACTTAAACCCATATAGTTTCGAATTGATAGTGAACGTGATATCTTATTTACATAAGTTTTTTGTATATTTGAAAAGAATGTGATAGGAATTAGGATGAATAGATATTGTGTTATTTATCGTTTTTTTTATTTAAATATATATATACAATTATAATTCGATTTATTGGTTATATATTTTAATGTATTTAAATTACTAACACCACTGGGTAGCGGTAAAGGAAATATTATACAGGAACCTTAACTCCCTGTGAAGGATTCTTTAAAGGTCTTGCTAAACAGTACGCGTTCTTAGCGCTTGTCAAAGCGTAATTACGTCGCGTACTTGCGAAGCGATAGAACGCCGCGTTGTATTGTACTATTCAAGTAGGAACCAATCAAACAAAGCGCGGGCGTGGCACGAGCGTCGCGTTCTTCTGTATAGCACAATGCAGCGTTCTATCGCTCCGCTAGTACGCGACGTAATTACGCTTTCACATGTGTTAAGAACGCGTTCTGTTTAGCGAAACCTTTAATGTAATTACACACATAATGTAATGGAAGAATTAAAATTTAGATGTTTGGAAATGCTAATACGTCATCGTTTTGAGTGGACATTTTTCTTACGCCTTTCATCAAGCTGACATTATTCTTCTACTATTAAGCGTGGAACATATCGTATATCACTACTATTTCACACACGAATTGAAAATTCATTTGTTATGTGCTTATTAACTGTGTTTTTATATACCTGCTGTTATTTATGAGGACTATATGAATCTGTATCATTAAAGTTTTTCATAATTTAATATTTTCTGTAACTACAACGAAATAGGTCGAAAAACAAATACAATCACTGAACTGGGAGTCACTTGCATAATTTATTTAATTCAATTTTAGCACGTTTCATTTATCGCCAGTAAAATAGTAGTGTCAAAAAAATATGCTACAGAATTATAATAAAATAGATATAATTTCCAACCTGTCTGCTATATATTAAATGACTTTAAAACATACTTAATATATATTAGGAATACTTAAATGAGCCATTTAAAAAACCAGAAAAAATGTATACTTTATTACAAAAAGTGAAAGTATTTACCATGTTAGACACACTCGTATATTGCGCCTTATGATTTGCTTTTGGATTAAGTTTCATTAACTTTTTTTATGTCATAGGAAGCAAACGAACATGTGGGTTACCTGATGGTAAGTGATCATCGCCGTCCATATACACTAACAACACCAGGGGAGTCGCAAGTGCGTTGCCAGCCTGTGTTTGGGGAGAAAGGGGAGAGGGATAGGAGAGGAAATGGGCCTCCGGCGCTCTCACTGACCGAACGAAACGCAACAATGCAAGCACTGTTACTTCACGTCGGTATTTCTGTGGGTCGGGTGGTAGTACCCCGGGCGAGCCGACCCATTAATGCTGAAACCAGTAATAGCTTCAGCGTGGTTCTACCACCTACAGACTAATCAACTGTAATCAATGGTTAAGTCTTCTAAAAGCAACACGATTTTTTTATGATAACGAATAATAATATAATATGTTTATTGGAGTATTAATCTTCTATACATATAATAGAAATGTAAAAATAACGTATCTGTACTTTTTAAATGTTTGTAAAAAACATTGCTGTACGTGTCTTGGAATAAGAAATAAAATACATTTCATTCAATTTTAGAAATGTCTGCCTGTTTATCTAATGAACACGCATCATTGCTGCTGCGTTCATAATAAAGCATCTTCAAAAAAACCATAAAGCATATCTGCGAGTAATATTTAGTCTTTGTTTCATTAAAATCGGTTCACTCTATCAAAAGTTATTGTACTTTTAATGACGACGCGACTTCAGTACGAGAGAAAAGTAGAACAGTAAATGGACTTAATTAATACATTCAGATGGTTTTATTAGTCACTATTTTTTTTAATTAGTTTTCACGCGGACGGAGTCGCGGGCACAGCTAGTGAGATATATAACTACAGCATTAAACCAGTAGACAGGCTACGGCGGATACTGACTCTTCAAGAGGCAACGAATTTTTTTTCAATTCTATATTCTGTATTAACTAATGGAATTTGTGTAGGTAACATATCCTTGAGTTCCCAGGCTAACCCGAAACTAACGTTATTGTGAATTCGTGATCATCCGAAGCCGCCGCACCGTATGGCCTGATACTCCATATAGAAACTGTATTCAAACCGCGGTCAAAGGCGGCACTAACTGTACTGCACATTTATGGTATAACTATTGTTTACCTTTGCTCCGCGAATATGGGTTAGATGACTCATTGATATCGGATACTTAAGCTGCGGCCACAGAAAATTAAATATAGATTGTTGACTCTCAGCAGAAAATTTGCGAATCTAAACGCTACAGAATGTCGCTGAGTTTATACTTGATTAACACACAAAAATTATCATAAACAACCTGTTTAATGTCTTAATGCGGAGTGTGCAGAGGTGCAATTATTTTGTCATATGTTCACATCTTTCTTTAGGCTTAATATTGGCTTGCCTGCATTTTATATATTCGTTTCTTTTTAAATCTGGCCTCCGTTGATACGAATCACTTAGTACGTACCTTTATATAATACTAGCCGACAACCGTGACTTCATCTGCGTTGTTTTATATATTTAAAGTGTATTATATGGCATACAAAAGAAAACTATAAAAAAATAAAGCATAAATATACTTTATTTACAAAATTTCTTTAATCTTTTTTAGTCATTACAAAAATCATAGTTTCTTAAAACTTGAATAACTTTACATGAAATAAAGATATCGTAAAAATTCTAGAACAGAGTGCACAGAAAGTAAATTTAAATAAAATTGATTGAAGTCTATGTAGTAATTGTTGCATGATATGCGTACAACCACATACCTTTTTAACCGACTTCGAAAAAGGAGGAGGTTACCACGTTCGGTTGTATGTATTTTTATTTATTTTTATAGCTTCTGTTTGTAATTTCGTTCGCGTGGAATAGTAACTTTGTGCTAACAATAATTTTAACTCGTGACTTCGTTTACGTAGAAAATGAAAATATTTTTTAAAAAGACTTACGTTAACCCAGATTTTGAAACATTCTTCATTAGTGCTCCGCTCGTATTAGCTATGCATATGGCTATCTCAGGATCTACTGATTCGATTTGAAAAACTATTTCAGTGTTAGATAACCCATTTATCGGAGAAGACTATATACTATATATTATCACTATATAGTGATAATAGACAGTCAATACTTCTTTTATTGCGAAGAAAATTTAAAGTATTTGGGTTAGGATTATTTAAGCTGTGCGAGTCGGACATAACCCACTCTCTCCTCCGAGAGGGTGGTGTAACCATAAGGGGTTTTGTTCAAGTAAAAAAAAGGTTTAATTGTGCTCCCCCACCTAAAAAAAATTGGTCTTATGGTATATTAATTCTCATAGATAAAGATAATTTTGTTTTAGTACATTTTTCTAATTAACCTATAACCCTAACTATCACTATATAGTGATAATATATAGTATATAGTCTTCTTCGATAAATGGGCTATCTAACACTGAAATAATTTTTCAAATCGAATCAGTAGATCCTGAGATTAGCGCGTCGAAGCAAACAAAATCTTCAACTTTATAATATTAGGTATAAATATTGACATAGCCATTTGGAACAAATTGTTACAAGTAAAGAAACGCTTATCACAATTTGATTCATATAGTGAACTATCTGAAGCCCCTTGTTTATGTTTCAAGCCATTATGGTCCTAGTTTGGGTATCAATGTATTATATTTATTTCATTCATAGACATGCTATTAATATTTATATCGACATTGGCTGTTCCCGCGGCATCGCATGCGTGCGTTAGGGTTATAGGTTAATTAGAAAAATGTACTAGAACAAAATTATCTTTATCTATGAGGATTAAGATACCATAAGACCAATTTTTTTACGTGGGGGAGCACAATTAAACCTTTTTTTTACTTGAACAAAACCCCTTATGGCTACACCACCCTCTCGGGGGAGAGAGTGGGTTATGTCCGACTCGCACGGCCTAAATAAACCTAACCCAAATACGTTTAATTTTCTTCGCAATAAAAGAAGTATTGATTGTAACTAAAAATTTAATTTAAAAAAGTGAGCCATCACGGAACGCCTGGCAGTTGTGAAACATCGAAATTGTTCGAATCCAACGAATCTCGAATTCTTAAATTACACTTTAAGTATGCAAGCTCAGTGCGGCAAGAAAGATTGCGCACAGTCGCTTGCGCATGGCATCGCGTCGCCACGTCTCACACACTCGCCACGCTAACAATCAGGTTTACTCGCGTCTATAGATGTTTCATATCAAAAAATTTTTTTTATGTAATTGGAGGCAAACGAACAGATGGGTCACTTGATGTTAAGTGATCACCACCGTCCATAGGCACTTGCAACACCAGGGGAGGCGCAAGTGCGTTGCCAGCCTGTTTTAAGAGGAAGGGAAGAAGGAAGGGGAAGGGGAGGGTAGGTGGGTCTCCGGCGCTCTCACTGACCGAACGAAACGAAACAATGCCAGCACTGTTACTTCACGTCGGTTTTCTCTGAGAGGGGGTACTACCCCAGACGAGCCGACCCATTCATGCTGAAACCAATATTTTTTTTTTTTTTTTATAGTAGCACGGCATAATGACTGCCATGTGCCTGATGGTAAGCACAGTACAATCCATAAACAATTGCATTGTTGCGTTTCGTTCGGTAAGTGAGAGAGCCAGAGGCCCACCTCTCTTCCCCTCTCCTCTGCCCCTTCAGTCCTTTCCCTTAAAAAAAACGGCTGGCAACGCACTTTCGACTCCCCCGGTGTTGTTACTGTCCATGGACGGTGGTGATCACTTAACATCAAGTGACCCACAAGTTCGTTTGCCAGTTATGACATAAAAAAAAACTTTCGATGAAACCAACATTAATGTTACGCGAGGATATGCTTTATAATTATTAGTCATGCGTGTTGAAACAAACACACAGACAGTCAGACATTTATAAAAATGATTCAAATGTATTTTATTATTCATTCCAAGACACCAGCAATAGTTTTTTTCACAATAATCTAAAAAGTACAGACACTTTACATTTACATTCTTATTATATATATAGATTTAATTGGTAAAATTACGTATTTATTGTATGTTTTTACTTCTATCGTATTATAATAAACACAATTTTTTTTCATAGATCATCATAAATTTATTTCCAACGAACAGCAAATTATAACCTAAATAAATTGCAACATATTTTTGCGTAAACAACAAAATTCTTTCTCATACATTTTACAATTGTAAGTACAATTTTACAAAATCTTACATCACGGCGACAACCTTACACATGTCACCTCCACACACGTGCACGCATACACGCTTACAGATACAAGTGGAAGGGTTTTATTTTATTTCCCTTATCAAACTGAAATAGTTCAGAAAATTATTCGATACGAAATATATATAAGAGTTGTTGAGGTATGTATGTTTGGTACACATTTATGTTTCAACAACTCATATATGTATGAATAGTTAGCTTAGCTTAGCGGCGGCGGCGCTTTCGCTGCTGGGCCAACCGCTGGGGTGGCACGCTGAAATCTTTAGAGATCGCGTGTCGCCCCGACTATAGCGGCAGAGGTTATGATTTACGAGGGGAAAATCCTACATGGATACCCTCACGCCGTCGGGGGCAGCGTGAGGGTATGTCAGACTCCTACTGACTAAAAACCCCCCGGTGTACCTCTGCCGCTATAGTCGGGGCGACACGCGATCTCTAAAGATTTCAGCGTGCCGCCCCAGCGGTTGGCCCAGCAGCGAAAGCGCCACCGCCGGGTTTTCGCACGGACTAAAACCCCACGGTGTACCGACAGACCGATTTGTGGGGGCGGCAAGGGATTGTTCAAGCTAATTCACCTCCACTGCGGAAGGTGACCGCCGGGCTCCTACCTATAGAGGGACAGACCGGGTACACACCGGCGCCCCCCCTCGTCCGCCGGACCCGTGCAATGAGGAGATGATCCCCCCGGCCTATCCCCTCAGGTCCGGCTACGGTGGCAGGAGGAGTTGGGCGAAGCGCTTTCTCCTGCCTGTCCTCCTTTGGCGGAGACGGCCACTTTGAGGGTCTGCCTCGCGGGCCCTCTCCGTCTCCTCCTTCTGCGAGGAGGCCATTGCTCGCCAAGCCTGTTCGCTGCCGAGCATAGCCGAAACCACGCTCGGCAGCGATAAGTCTGTTCCCACGGCCGCCGCCAGACTACGGCGCTGCTCCCCCCACGCAGCACACTCAGACAGCGTGTGCTGCGCGGTATCTTCGTCAGCGCCGCACTCGTGGCAGGCGGCCGTCGGCTCCCTGCGTGCGATCCGGTGCAGGTACCACCCGAAACAACCGTGTCCGAGGGGATAGGCCGGGGGGATCATCTCCTCATTGCACGGGTCCGGCGGACGAGGGGGGCAGCCGGTGTGTACCCGGTCTGTCCCTCTATAGGTAGGAGCCCGGCGGTTACCTTCCGCCTGGCGGACCGTGGGGGCGGCTTTACAAGGTTGATTAGCTCGAACGATCCCTTGCCGCCCCCACAAAACGGTCTGTCGGTACACCGTGGGGTTTTAGTCCGTGCGACTCGGACATTATCCATAAGGGATTTCCCCACGTTAAAAAAAAAAAAGATAGGTTGCGAATTGCATGTATCAGGCAACAGCCCAAGCCGAGGTGTGCCGTGCACCCTTGAGCTAGTTGTCAAATAAAATCGGCTGAGTGCCTTAAGCGCTCGCCTTACTCCGGTGAAGCTGTTAGCCTTGTTAGCTAGCCTTGCTAGGTCAATAGCGTAGACAGTTTGAAAAAAAAAGTAGAATTTTACTCATAGAGTAACGAACCTGCGAGTTTGTAAGTGTAAGCGGTTTCATAATTCTGTGATTATACACAACAACAAATAATCGCTAAATAAATAACACTCCATT
This sequence comes from Antheraea pernyi, assembly GCA_015888305.1. Lineage (NCBI taxonomy): Eukaryota > Metazoa > Arthropoda > Insecta > Lepidoptera > Saturniidae > Antheraea > Antheraea pernyi. The sequence continues at coordinate 314,260 of MU158788.1, read as the reverse complement.
ATGATGCAATGCATTAATTTTAGCTACAGATAATTAAATGATAAAACTACGTACCTATTATGTAATGTTTTATATTTATTATTGTAACTTGACCTTCGAATATTCAAGATACTTGTTCAAACAGCATAGTTGGCACCAGACTCGCGACTGGTTTCAAAAGCGGCACAATGGTTCACTGTGTTGTTTTTGTATGGTACTTATAACACGCGGTGCATTAATTTTTAAACAGATGAGAAACGTTTTAAATATAAACTATTTACCTGCAACACCTGATTTAAAAGTCAAATTCTGAATTGTTTACCTCTACGTGCAAATATGTGACTACGTGTTTGTAATCGTATATTTTATGGATAAGGCATTTTCATACATTAAGTATCATCTGATCTCTGTTATTTTTCTCATCCAACTGTTAATTTTTAATCGAATCTTTGTTTAATATTAGAAGTATTGATTTTTGATACGATAGAAGTGAGTACGTATAAATAAATAACTTGCCAATGCTTATATGTAAATAAACAATAATACGCACAATATATATTATAACACTTGAGCCGAATATACACGATTCGGTGCGTCACGGTTCCAGGCGTGACGATTGACTTTCGTTCACTGTTGATTGCGTCCAACAAAGTTTTCATTTTAACAAGAAATCCACATACATATATTTGTAAATATTTGCACTATATGCTCAATATAAAAATAAATTGTCGAACATGTACAAAAATTGAGAATCATTCTTAGCTTTTATTTACCGTTTTTTTTATTTGTTTTATAGAAAAAACCTAAGAACAATACCTTGCTAAGAGATAATTGCTGTGATCAGGATTATATTAATAAAACTGAGTAACAATTATATTATAAACTTGTGTTTTATAAGTTAAATATTTCAATGCATAACGAAACACAAGACAAGACACAAATTTTAATTATATATGCGTTTACAATGCTATTTATATCATTGTCTTATATAGCGTATAAAAATACACCTTTTTTAAATTATATAACAATAATAATATCCAAATTTAAAGTAATTGCCACATAAAACAACAAAATCGAAATTATAAGAAGCCAAAACATTAATCAAATGGTATATATATCACTTCACGAGAATACGAGTAATAAAAATAACACAATATGCCAAAGTGTGATATTTCTGCGAATTTGAATATTATAAAATACGCTAAACCTTATTTGTTTGACTTTGTCAAAGGTCGTTTTATTTCAAAACAGGTTTGTATTCATTTTGTTATAATGCATTCATAAGGTTTTAAATTTTAATAACTTCTCGATTTTATCAGTGTTATTTGACACTTTCAAACTACAATTATGCCGTGGAAAGCAGTTATTTTTATATCATAGTGTGCAAACGAATATGTGGGTCATCTGATGTTAAGCGATCACCACCGTCCATAGACACTTGCAACACCAGGGGAGTCGCAAGTGCGTTGCCATCCTGTCTTTGTGGGGAGGAGCAGGAATTGAAGGGGGAAGGTTAGAGGAGGTGGTAATCCGGCACTCTCACTGACTGAATGAAACGCAATAATGCAAGCACTGTTACTTCACGTCGATTTTCTGTAAGGTACTACCCCGGCCGAGCCGACTCGTTCATGCTGAAACCAGTAATCGATTCAGCGTGGCTCTGCCCACCTACATAACCTACTTACAAATTATATTGACATAATTACAATAAATAATTGCCAAATTCCATTTCTAGTTACTATAATAAAAATTAAGTCATATAGTATTGTGGTTTATCAAGGACTAGCCTTTGCCCTCGACTTTGTTCGCGTGGAATCGTTGCTTTAGGCTAATTCTAACACACAGCGGAAGGTCTCAAGAGGAAAAAAAATCCCCATTTTGAAACATTCTTTATTGGTGCTCCGCTCCTATTCGTCGTAGCGTGATGATATATAGCCTATAACGTTCCTCGATAAATGAGCTATATAAAACTGAAAGAATTTTTCAAATCGGACGAGTAGTTTTAGTTTTACCCTCTACAACGTCACAAACTCACAAACTTTAGCTTTTTTTAATATTATGTATAGAAGTATAGATAACATAAAATATTGAAGTTATACTTCTTTTGGCGCGTTAGGGAAAAATGAGGAGAGTAAATTTTTACGATGCGCGCGCACACCGTCACGAAAAACCGACACCCTGAAGTTAGCTATAGTCAACATTTTGTTTCTTTGTATTAAAACTTTCAATGTATTAAATACCTTTTTTCTATTGTTAGTGCCGTTTTTTCTACAAACGTAGAATAAGGCGAAAGATAAAATTTTTGAAAAGATTTTTAATTTGTTACGCCAAAGAAGTATAACTTCTAACGCGTGTACATAAGTACAAACATACATTTTTTACCTTTTCCATGTTTGATATACCATTGTGACTAAATTAAGTATATTTAAGTAAAGACGATGCTAAGTTTTTAGAGATAGTAATGTTATTTCGAACATAGTTCCAAAAAAAAAGATTTTTTTTATCGTGGACGTCAAAGTACCTCTTAACTCAAAATGACTCATACACAACTGGGTATTGCGAAAAACGGTAGATACGCTCCTCTTTCTCCGGACAGTTATATAGTCCATGAGCTAGTTCTTCCGAAAATTACTGCTAATTAACAATGACGAATCGATGCTACTAACTAATGCAATTGTGAAATCATGAGTTATGATTTTGAGGCAAAAATAAACAGTGCATGTGCCAGATCAATGTGATTCTGAAACCTGTAATAAGATTTCGCCCAAAGAAAACATCACGCAAAGTTCATGGTTAATTCTAAAGATAATTGCTTATTTGGAATCCTTTCACACGAACCAGTTATTTGATTGATTGAGTTGCCTTAACTTTGCGGAAATCAATCTTGAATAGTGTATTTGATACTTCTTAGCTATTTCCGCCTAGAATTAATTGAATCCAATACCTATAAAAAACCTTTGATTCTATTTATTCATTTATACCTGTAAAGGTTAAATCTCAAACTAGTTATAAGAAGAACGGATAAGGAAAAAAACAGGGTGTCTTAAAGGCACGCGATAGAAGTAAAACTTTTGTATTACAGGGAAACATTTTAACGAAAAACATACAACAAAAAGCCAACATCACGCGGTGTTCCCACGCGGTCACCCATCCGAGCACTGACCGCACCCGACGTTGCTTAACTTCGGTGATCGGCGTATTTAACATTCTACCCGACACAGTGTAACCCCACCACTTTTATTCGTAGAAAAAGGTTGCTGATTAGAATTTCAAAACCCTAAGGAAGATATGTTTCAAAGTTAAAAACTAAATCTATTAAAAAAACATCGAACCCCCAGACTCGTTTTCTATGAAACTAAAGAGTGAGAGTTGTAATAAATTAAATAACTATCTACTTCCAGCTATAATTTTTGGAAGTACACAAGAAATATAAAAGATCTATTACAGCCAGAGGTGGCGGGAGTCAATAAGTTCAAGGCGGAACTAGCAAAAAAATTTAATAAACTAATCACATTCACTATTATTATCTTGAATTACATCATTGTAACTGTAACTATGCTCAAAAACGGCCTAAAACCCAAGAAAGTATAATATAAAGTGCTTCTTCATATCACTTAAGAAAGAAAAAAATAAATTATGTATCACAGGCGTACAACTTAAATGTTATTTACTAGGTAAATATTAGTTTTAAAACGCAAATTTCTCACTTTCTATTACTATTGAACATAATCATATTACGGTTGGTGACCGAACGCTTTCGTTGTACAAACATTCAGAGATCTCAAGTGTTCAAACACAACATGGGAGAGTGAGTTTGAATAGTGAAATTGTTCGACCTGTGAGAAATAGTTTTCTTTTTACCTTTGTTTGGACTCATCACTCTTGAATCAATGACATCGTTGTCTACAAGACATTTTAGTTTGGCATTCATTATTATTTTAGAAATGCGTAAGTCTGCCTGTCTGTTTGTTTATTACACGACTAACGCCCGCTTTCTGAGATACTCGATTAAACTACCAATAGTTATTGACTCAACAGAGCTATCCATAAGATAAGCTGTCAAATGGCTCGTTGTGTTTTACTAACATTTATCGTATGATTGTGTATTCAGAAATGCATTTTGTCAAGTTAACGAACCGATAACGGTACTCAATAGATAAATTACAATTAAAATACTTAAGAAACCGGGCATAAGCCTCGTACTCTATGTAGGTGGTAGAGCCATGCTAAGGTTATTACTGGTCTCAGCATGAATGAGTCTGCTCGCCTGGGGTAGTACCACCCGACCCACAGAATACCGACGTTAAGTAGCAGTGCTTGCATTGTTGCGTTTCGTTCGGTCAGTGAGAGCGCCGGAAACCCACCTCTCCTCCTGTCCCTTTCCCAAACCCCTTCCCCCATCCCACTAACAGGCTGGCAACGCACTTGCGACTCCCCTGGTATTGCTAGTGCCTGTTGACGGCGGTGATTACTTAACATCAGGTGACCTGACTGTTCGTTTGCCTCCTATGACATAAAAAAAAACTGATCGCAAACAAAATTTAGCTTAAATGTAAGGGTTACTTTCTATCCTGATTAAATTAAAAATACGCAAAGATTTCGCTGGAGATAGAGGAATAATTATAATGTTATATTCACTTATCGTTACAATTTTTAATCGTTCTTAATATCTATAACTAAAGAGAATATTTGAGAATAGGAAAGTCATGAGTGATTTTAGATTGGAAATAAAATTCCACCTTAAGCCAAGTGAATACAAAAAAAAAATCCTTATCACCGTATTGTCATTGCTATAAAATTACGTAAATAAAAACTAAACTTTCTGGATCCAAATCTAGAGTGGATCCAAATTCTGAGTACGCTGTTATAAAATCATCGTCACTTTAATTGTTTTTTACTGCAAGTTGCAGTACAATTTCTATAAAAGTTCTACTTTAATAATACATTAATTTAGTGAACACTTAATCTTAAAAAACGATTAAAAATCATAGAATCTGTATTAGGTTTAACTGCCATAAAGTGCTAGTTCTTAAACTGCTATATTTCTTCTATATGGTAGTTTGGCAACACGCAGTTACACTGAACCGTTCCAATCCACGAAAGTAGTTATACTAGCTTATCTCAGAGTTCTAGTCTTCCTTCAGGTGAATAGCAAGCAAGTGCAAGGGCAAGTGATTCTTAGTGATTGGTTATTATGGAAGTGTGTATACTGACATGATTTCATATTCTTCAAAAAGTTTGAATTATTTGTGAAAAAAAAATATAGCAAATTGATAGTAGAGTATGTATATCTGAAAATTTGTTGCCAAATAACTGTTCCGACAGCTATACATGAAAGGAATTCTTGGCTTTAATTCAACGCTTAACATCCGGTGAGATTATAGCTACTAACCTACATTTTTTTCAACATAATCCAATAATACTCCAATTACAAAACGAACATATGCTATTTTTATTCCAGTAAGTTGCACATGGTGGTCCGATGTACGTCATAGAAATGAGGTTGATTACATAGAATAGCACGCATATCATAAAACAATACTGTAGAATTCAATAATAAACCCTGACCCAATCTCTTTTTGCTCTCAACTGCTATTTCGAATAGGTACACAATAAAAAGAAAATAATAAAGTCCACTATCAAATCTAGTTCCCAGCAGTGAATTCGGTTTTAGACCATAGTAAAACTATTGGATTTCAATTTAGACCACCCAAGTGTTGTAAAAATAATCATAGATTCCGTTCTGTTGATATGAATACTGTTGAGGTTATTATTTATATCGATAGAAGCAATTGTTACGACGTATCAGTAGAGCTTCAGGCGTTATTTGATGATGGAATCTGATAAAATGTTGTTAGATTACATTTAGCTGCAGGGTTAGGTTTCGTCTTAGTTTGTAAGATTTCTGATAACAAGTGAGCATGGAAATTTGACGGATCCAAATTTTTACTATTACTGGTGGGTTTTGGACGTAATTTCAGATTTGTTAAGCAAAAAAAGTGTTGGTGTTCTAGCGATTCTTGTAATACCAACGTATGTGGGAACATAATAGTTGAACTATGGATTTTCCAGAGTTTAATCTTATATTATATATACCTTCCTTAGCAAAGAGGCCTATAGGTATCTCATTGTAAAAGCTTTATGTCTAAAACCAGAGAAGTCAAAGACGACGACCTACAACAAAAAAATGTCGGAAATTGATTTAAACGTTTTAATTAAATCCGTTGGTACTTTTGACGGTTCTAGAGAAACCTTGATACCTTTTCGAAATTACTGCCGAAATGCCATAAACCTAGCATCCAGCTCTCAACAACATATACTTTTTAAATATATTTTAAGTAGACTGACGGGTAAAGCCGAATCAGTTTGTGCAATGAAAGAGTTCACAAAATGGTCTCAATTAGAGGAATTCCTTAAAACTCAGTCCGGTTCTAGATCCCATATACGCTGGTTAACAATTCGGTTTCAATTTCTTTTAAGTGATTTAATTAAGTGATCTAATTAAATATAAAGTGTATTTCAAAAATTGTTTTTTTTTTAAACCATTCTGCGAGGTCGCGGATAACATTGGCCTATATTATGCCTATGTATACACCTGCAGTAGGTCTTTTAAATGCTGATGACGATGATGATAAAGCGAAAGGTACTTAAGTTGGTAGATTAATAAGCGACATCTGTTAATTATATTTTATACACATAAGTGTATGAAGGTGGATACAGGAGAAGAGTAAGACCAAAAAAACTGGAGGAAGACTGAAAGATAAATTGTAGGCTTTTTTGTTTTGAACAATTATAAAAGTATGTTATCCTTCCTGTCCTAAATCTACTATTGGAACTTACTAACTAGAATTTATTTACATCCTCTCTCACGTAACAATTAAGCCTACCATACAATATTTTAAAAGTTAAATGGACACTTAAGTTTTTTTATACAACTTATAGGATTTGCAATGTTGTTTGCTCTCATTAGCGTAACCCCTGTCGTGTTGACTAATCCCCTAACTTGATTTTAAGCCTTATCTCCTTTATCGTAAAGGTTAAATTGGAAACAGTCCTGACGTTGCGAAATTTGCAAACAATTGACTGTATCGTGACGTTTGATTTTATAGTGTCACATCTAAAACCTTCCGCATACTATTAGTTCCATTTAAGTCTTTATGTTCAAGCTTATAAGGTTCAAATACTTATTTTGCATTAGCGAAACAAACACTCCCTATACAATCTTGACAACTTTTATAAAGAGATTCGAAACACATAATATGAGGATTGACATTAATTCTTCATTATTGCGCTACCGATTTGCATAATCTATAGACTGGTTTTAAATTTGTGACTCTTCGTTTGTGCACAATGATTCTTACGATAACTGTGACGTGTGGTTCTTCTTATTCCGTAGATATCTATTTCGTTTCTGTTTGATTGTCATTTTTATATATTTTAAATGATTATACATATATTACTACATTTTATAAAACAAAGCCTTCCACCGCGTCTGTCTGTATGTTTGCGATAAACTCAGAAACTGTTGAACGGATTTTCATGCGGTTTCTATTAGTAGATAGAGTGATTCACATGGAAGGTTTTTTGTAAATTGGTCGAAATATAACTATAATTATTGGAAGTGTCGGAAACGGTCAAGCCGCCTGGGAACCTTTATCGAAAACGCTCCCCGATCCTTTTGAGATATAAGAAAACAATTGCACGACGCAGACGAATTCGAGGGTATTAGCTACTAACATAATAGTTAGAATTATCCAATCCGAAAGTTGTATAATGCGTTTAGATGTCTGTTTCTTTTAATACCACGACGTTAGCAAACAAGCATGCAGGCCGCCTGATATAAATGGTATATCTTTAATCGATACTTCTACATCGTTTAGCTAATAACTTTTAGTGAGACAACTCACTTGAGTGTTTTTTCATGGAGACAAAGCCTTTATTATTGTTCTTACTATAAATCATCACTAGATGTTGCCAGTCTTTATTTTATTCTTGTTAAGGTTTTATATTGTGATATAAATGTAATGAAATCGCAGGCTTGTTGCCAATCTTCATAATGTCAACAAACGAACTGTTTACACTCATACTGCAAATGTTTATTGAGCACATGTTAATATTATCTTATTATTTGCTTCACTCAAATAAATTTAGGACGAAGATTAATATCTCTCGTACTTCGATGTAACTGGATACTTAACAAAGAATGAAACAAACGCGTTCAGTGTAAATAGAGATTCATTCACGATTTGCTCTAATCAATCATCAGAATAATCTAAATAATATTAAATAGTATTATGTTTTACAAACCGTTTATGTAACCAAAGTAGTGGAATGTTGTGTAGCTAATTCATTTAAATTGGTCACCGCAATACTTGCTATCTACAACAAATTTAAAACGTTAACAGATAAAGCTATAACTGTGTAAAGTTAACATTTTAACTTAAAAATAATTGGAATACTAGTTGTACCCGTGGGTCTACCCGACTTTATTACGGAGTTATTATTTTCATTTTTGAAGTTATATTTCCTTTGGCGCGTTAGGGAAAAATGAAGAGTAAATTTTTACGACGCGCGCACACCGTCACGAAAAACCGACACCCTGAAGTGAGCTATAGTCAACATTTTCTTTTTTTGTATTAAAACTTTCAATGTATTAAATACCTTTTTTCTATTGTTAGTGTCGTTTTTTCTACAAACGTAGAATAAGGCGAAAAATAAAATTTTGCAAAAGATTTTTAAATTGTTACGCCAAAGAAGTATAATTTCTAAGGCGTGTACATAAGTACGCACACCCTTTTTATACTCTATAGGTTTGAATGGTTGATTATAAGCTCACCAGATGGTAAATGACGATGTGATCTGATATGGTAAACACGTTAAACCCAGAGGATTTTAATGGAATAAAACCCAGTTTTTAATGGCGGTAGAGCCACGCTGAAACTATTATTAGTTTCAGCATGAATGTGTCGGCTCGCCCGGGGTAGTACCACCCTCTCATAGAAAACCGACGTGAAGTAACAGTGCTTGCATTGTTGCGTTTCGTTCGGTCAGTGAGAGCGCCGGAGCCCCACCTCCCCTCCCCTCTTCTCTCTCCTCTCCCTTTCTCTCCCCTACCCCTTCCCACCAAAAGATGGCAACGCACTTGCGACTTCTCTTGTGTTGTTAGTGTTCATGGACGGTGGTGATCACATAACCGCATGTGACCCAGCTGTTCGTTTGCCACCTATGACATTAAAAAAAAAAGTACTACAGGTTTTCCTCTTGAGATTAGTGGTTAGTTTTAAGGGCTTAGAAAAGCATTACCACGTAGTATACCTTCACAGGAAGTTCTGGCTGAACCACATGAGTTGGAACATACTGTGATTGACACGATGTCTATACACGACAGAGACTGTGCCATCATTACTTTGATTCGCTTAAGGTTTACGTGTATATCTATACTAATATTATAAAGAGGTAAAGTTTGTGAGTTCATGACGTTGTAGGGGGTAATCTCAGGAAGTACTAAACCGATTTTAAAAATTCATTTACCAATAGAAAGCCACGTTATTTGTAAATATCATAGGCTATATATCATCACGCTTAGATCAATAGGAGCGGAGCAACAATGAAGAATGATTTAAAATGGGGTTTTTCCTTTTGAGAGCTTCCGCTGCGTGTTAGCCCAAAATAACTATTCCACGCGTACGAAGTCGTGGGCAGAAGCTATTAATCTATACTAACATTATAAAGAGGTAAAGTTTGTGAGGTTGTAGGGGGTAATATCTGGGGAGTCGGAGAAAAAATGGTCGAACGAAAACGTTTCTTACAAACGCTGCCTTAACGATGAGAGATATATTATTGAGTTCTAGAAAAATATTGTAGCTTGACAATGCCTATTACCGCCAAACGAAGTGGGGACGGGTCAGCTAGTATATGTTATTTGTAAAACATCGAATAGCAGCACGGTACTTAATTGTAAGAAAAGTGCACTCCAAAACTGTCGCTGTCATTCCGGCATGAAAGATAGGTGGCAAACGAACAGGTGGGTTGGACACATGGACACTAACAACACCAGAGGAGTCGCAAGTGCGTTGCCACCCTTTGGGGGGAAGGGTTACGGGAGGGAATGGGAGAGAAGAGGGGTGGGGAGAGAAGAGGGGTGGGGAGAGAAGAGGGGTGGGGAGAGGGGAGGGGAGGAGGGCCTCCAGCGCTCTCACTGACCGAATGAAACGCAACAATGCAATCGCTGTTACTTCACGTCGGTTTTCTATGAGAGGATGGTACTACCCAGGGCGAGCCGACCCATTCATGCTAAAACCAGTAATAGTTTCAGCGTGGCTCTACCACCATATGCTCGACAGCTGAGTATACACTGATTCCGAGACCCACTAAAAGAGAGTCACTGTAACCATTTCAGAAAGTATCACCCCTTTTGATTGCTAAGCAAGCTGATTCCGCAACGCGACACTCCTAAGCGTGCTTATAGCGGGTGATAAAATCTTAAAAAACTTTCCTGATGAGTGTACATCTCATACAAAAATCCCAACATGTTTCTCAGTACTATAAAACTTAACGACTACATTGTATTTAACTCTAAATAGAGAATTAAATGCAATATTTTAATGGATTCAAGCCAGCCTACTCTATATGGCGTGCGGTGTTAATAATCTCAGGTTTTCCTTACAGTTTTCTAAGAAATAAAACATATGCTTTATTTTGTATGATTGTGGCGACTCGTGACCTCATGGTTTAGATATTGTAATACTAGTTGTTTTTTATTTGTTGTGGATGTTTGTTAAGGATAATGCGATGCAACCATACGATCATCTTTTAGTAACAAATTTGTAACCAAAGTATTATAATAAAGGGCCATCCACAAATGACGTCAACAAGTGATCGGCGTATCAAAGTCTGACATCAAGGTATGCGTTGATATTTAAATACAAATAATATTTACACTATATTCGTTTTGTAAATAGCTGATACCCATGACTTCGCGTCCTTTATTATCTTAACAGTATAATTTTATTGTATTGAAAAAAAAATTAAAGTAAATATATACTTTGGGTTGTATTCTTAAAACTTTAATAAGTTTATATTCAATGAAGATATTGTGATATTTTTACAAAACAACAAAGTGTCTAGATAGTAAAACTAAAAAAAAAACATATTTTATCGTGAAGACGCACGTCAAAAGTGTAACTTTGGAATTACAAGTAAATATTTTAATTAAAAAAATTTAATAAAAGCCGAAGCCACAGGGTGTATCACGCGGTCACCCATCCGAATATTGACCGCGGCCGACGTAACTTAACTTCGCCGATCAGATGAAAACCGGTGTTTTCAATACTCTACCGGACACAGTGTTTATCCCCACCACATTTCGTCACGCAAAAAGATTGCTGAATGAATTTCAAAGCCATAAAAGATTTACTTCAAAAATCAGATCAAAATTTATTAATTTTTGTATAATTCACGCACAACCGCAGACCTCTAACATTCTATTTATAGGTATAGACAACTCAAGTATATATTACATCAAATAATTATAAAATTAAATAACAATCACAATAAATAAGAAGAAATGTGTGTGAAGCCGTGTACATATCTAGCGTAATATAAATGTTATAATCCTGACAATAAATTATAATCATTATACCTATATAGAATTCCAGTGTAATTATTTTCGTAATGCGACTCGTCCTAAACCACATGATCGATGTTGATGTATTAGCACTTATCGGATCATATAGATCAGAGGTTCCTAAACTTTTGCTCTCATAGACCAATTACAAAATTTAGCTGGATCCGGTGAACCTCTGCAGCTTCATTTCTACCATATTCCCAAAACTCGACAAAAACTGTCTCGTTTGCAAGTCTCGGCACGTTGTACTGCATATGGAATATGCAAATTTTACAAGTAACAGTCGCTCATATTCTTAAAATATTATCTGCCTACATTGATAGGTGAAGTCAAGCCAACATTTTAGTTCTTCACTATCGGAAGCAGATAAATTTTCGTGCACTCCCGCTTACGAATTGTGAACCCCCATTTTTTTTGTCACGCCAACGTTAACCCCGTCGAGTCTCGCGTGCCCCTGAGGGTCCATCTGGACCACTTTGGGAACTAGGAATCTAGGTAACCTCTAGGTATATCCGGATCCGATAGATGGCGTTGATATTGAGATTAATATGTTATTCGATTTATCGCTTTTCTTTTTTTGGATTTGTCATATAAAGAACATAACCCCAAATTATAAGCCTCTTAGTATGTTTTATGTTCATTAATTATTAAGACCAGTGACAACACATGACTTTTAATCGAATCCGTAAATAGACTTAATCAATAATATTCATCATCAAACATTTTCTTGAAAGGAACGGTCAAAACGAACAAGCATTCCAATCATGAGAACAAAATTCTAAACCAACCAACGATATTTCGAAACTTATTTATTGGTTCCGCCATATCTATCGTTCTTAACATTCCGCATGTACAAACAAACAAATTTTATTTGCCACAAACGCGCTAACGAAATATTTAAAGCGTCAACCAAAACGTAAATTAATATCAAAACAATGAAAATTTTGAGGTCTTTTTATGATCAAATTCATCAGATGTGTCCAGAAGATTTATTAGTTTAATACATATTACATATTCCATTATCTATATGTAATAATGAAAACTAGTGGAAGTCTAGTGGTCGACATTCGACCATAGTTCATTGATTATTTAAAGGGATAAATATTATAATAATAGTTGTATCTTATAATATCATTGTTGAATGTAGAATGAAAAAGGGTAATTGGAACGTAAGAGTAAAATAATACATACAATCGAGCATAGCAACCTCCTTCACAACCTTTTTTGAAGTCCTTTATTGACAGATGTCAAAATGTCTTTTTTATTTACATGTGTGTATAAGTTGTGTAAAATTGAAGCATTAGTGTGAATAATGCATAATTTAATTAATTTAATGTACTTCTAATGCATTTTATATAAAAATAAATAGCTTTCTGCACTTCTCCTCCATATAAACTTTAACTATGTCAAATTTCCCGTTCGTCCGTTCGCGCAATTCCGTTAAAAAGGGGTACAAAGTTTAGGCTTCACGTATTAATATATATGATACTGTGTTTGACGGCCAATTACATAAAAAACTACTGAACTATGACCATTAGATGCAGAAGTTTTCGAAGATGGTTGTTCCTGGCTACTTCTTTTTTGGATTCGATTGATCTCTTTTTTTTAGTGCTCAACGAAGCGGACCAGCTTGTGTTCAAAACCAAAAGATCAAAATCAAAAATATTTTATTCAATTTAGGCCCTCAGAACGTCGAAGCTACCACAGCTTCAGGAAAAACAAGCCAGTCATCGAGAAGAACCGAAAAAAAACCGCGATCTGGTTTATCTTTTCATGATACATATTTTTACAAATATAGAAGATAGTTACATTATTTTTTGGTGGATGCACAAAGAGAAGCGTCATTTCCAGACGTCACCATTGTTCACATATTGATCCACTCTATAAATAGCCTTTTGACACCAAAACCCGCTTGACATGGCGCTAAAGTTCGCAATCCGGCAAATCGGTAATATCCTTTGGGACTTTGTTGTAAAATCTAACATTATTTCCCAATCCGTAGTATATTAATTTTGTCTATTGAGAACTTTAGCCAATGTTATCAATGCAAGCGCCCAAAAAATCCTTACGACTTCTTTACGTCGACTTTTCTGAACTTTATATAAATATAGTATACGTATACGCTTTAGTGAATAGTCTGAACGACAATGAAAACCATGCCAAAATCCATTAGGTATTTTAGAAGAGGTAAGTGAACATATAAGCAGATTTATAAATGTATGAAGTCTCCATCTTAGTAGCATATTTAAGTAGTTATGTGTCTAAAGTGAAAGTATTTGTATTTATATTTTCCGACATTTATTTGTTTTACTCAACTCTTCGAGATAATATTAAATTTTACCCCACGTACCAGCAACCGTTCGTTTGACGCTGTAGATATGAAAAGATTAAATCAAAACAAACTCCATAAGACGTAGGAAGTGATTTACGAACGACCCTTCATATTTGGAAAAAACACTCAAATACTCTTTACACGAAGCGATTAGGTTGGATCCTTAAAAATAAATATTATTTAATAAAAAATATTTTAATAAAATTAAGCTTGTGTGTGTTTTTTTTGAAGCTTACAATTTATTTAATGTACACATGTAATAAGAAAGTAAACCTACGAGTCTGTACTTTTTAAATTTTTGTGAAAAAAATTGTTACAGGTGTCTACAAATAAGTAATAAAATACATTTTAATCATTTTTAGAAATGTCTCTCCGTCTGTCTGTTTGTTTAAACACGCATCACTGCTGAAGGACTGCGTTGACGATAAAAACTCAAAATCGGTCCACACTCATCGGTTCACGGTATATCAAAAATTATTGTAATTTTAATGACAAGGCGATTTAAGTACGAGAGAATAGTGGATAAGTAAATAGACTTAATATATACATATGATTTTATTAGTCAGTGTTTATTTACTTTAGGTTCCACGCCGACGAAGTAGCGGGCACAGCTAGTCTATAGGTATAATTTAAATCCATTTTTTAATACAATTTTATCCAATAAGGTTGAGTTTTATTAGTATAGATTTTATTATTTTTAACTTCTAAACTGTCCAAAACCATAGGCGTTTAAGTTACATAGACCAAATGTAGACGTTATATTACACTAGCCAACATACTGTTGACAGCATAAATTTAAAAAATTACTATATTTATTAAAATTTGATGAATAACGTATTATGCAATGTAAAATTATAATTTAGGGAAATTATGATATTTAAAAAGATTTTATAATTTTGCTGCCTGAGTCTTAAAAAATCAACCCAGGGGTTAATACTCCGATTTTAAATCTTAAAACATATATCTAAACATATACATATATGTTAGGGCGTTTAAAAAAATATATATATATCTTAACCTCGGAATCACGCTCAAAAGTTTCGTTTTAATGCCAAAATAGGCCTCTGAAAATATGAGCCCGTAATATTAATATTTAGGTTGTCCACATCGCACTTTTCGATTTCCCATAAGAATAACACAGGAAAAAAGTGTATTTTTCTTTTGATTTTTATAACAAATGAACGATATATCGTATTGCAATACCCATTCATTATTTTTGTAGATAATTTAACGCTCTACAAAAAAGGTCTGAAGTCAATTTTTGATAAATCAACTCAGTCAAAAGTTATTCAATATCAAAGTTTAACTTGCCCTCAATTATAGCCCTAATATATATATATGAAGCGGTAACGGAATTTGCAAAATAATTCTCAATGTAAAACTATGTCAACAAATTTCGAAACGTATTTAAACATAACTTCGCGATTTATCGTCGAGTATAAAACAGGTTACGAAATTTTTACGCGAAATCACGTTTCTCATAAGTTTCCGTGTCATCAACCTCATCTTCAAAACGCATAACATAAATAAACACTAAGGGCGTACTCAAAATTACGCCGTACGTACTGCGTTGTTCGCATTCGAGACAGCGTTGCGGGACTGAGTCACATTTAAGCTATGAAGTATAGAGGTAAGGAGAACCATCTCTGTGCAGTGTATGAAAATGTGTCCATAAAAATGCGTTAAATTACGGTGGCGCTACAGTAGCAACAGAATTCATTAAAGTTCATTTATTTCAAAGACTTTTATAAAAGTAAACACTTAAATATATGAAACTGATCACCAATTGTTAGCAGTAATTTAACGTATGAATTCTCGTCATATTTTTGCTGTGTCTTGTCACTAAATATAGTAACCGTAAATATATTAAAAAACCGCTATATATAGTTAATCTAGAATTCATTCACTGCAGCATACTTAATAATAATTTATTATTTCACGACATTTCGGACGGAGCAATCACGACTTGACCTTGCGTCCCGCGCGTCTGTTTTGCGTAACTTGTGTAATGCTAAATTATACACATTTATTAACCATTTAGTGGGTTTTATCCACAGTAGATAACTTAGTAATAACATCTTAATAATTATATATCTCGTACAATAAAACCCAATTATATTTTAGACACTGATTATATTGTTACTCTTTACGATGAATGAAATAAATCTTTTCTATCTCCTACCGAAATGAACATAGTAAATTGTTTCTAAAACCAATAATCTACTTAAGTAATCTACATTTCTATACTAACTAGTATTATAAAGCTGAAGAGTTTGTTGGCTTCAACGCGCTAATCTCAGGACCTACCTACTTGTCCGATTTGAAAATTCTTTCAGAGTTAGATAGCTCATTTATCAAGGAAGGTTATAGGCTAAATATCATCATGCTAAGACCAATAGGGACGGAGTACCAATGAAAAATGTTTCAAAATTGGGGTTAACGTACGTATTATTTAAAAATATTTACACGTAAACGAAATCGCGAGTTAAAGTTAGTGTTAACTATTCCACGTGGATGTAGTCGTCGCCAGAAGCTATTTTAAATATTAATAAACTGATATTAAAAAACAGGGTTTGTCGTAAAGACACGTGATAGAATTGAAGCTTCTGTATTACAGGGAAACATTGTAATTTATAAATTTGTACATCGTCACGCGGTGTTCCCAGGTGGTCACCCATCCAAGTACTAACCGTGCCCGACGTTTCTTAACTTCGATGAGTGGACGAATACCGGTGTTTTCAATAGTCTACCCGATACAGTCTTTAGTGCCACCACTTTTCTTCACAAAAATATTGGCGATCAGAATTTCAAAGCCCTCCGATAAGTAGTTTCACTTCAAAAATATTTTAAAAAACGAACTTTTAAATATTTTAAAAAACGCTAAAACCCCTTATTAGATTATTTCAATATATACTATAGCGGTAATTTTGAAATTCCCCAGTTTATTTTTATTCCATTTTCGTGTATTGTCATCAGGACTGAACGAATATGCAAAATTGAAGAGTCTAAAGAAACCGGTTCTAACTAAGATTATAAGATTTGACTTACAAAATAACAAACATTACAAGTTAAAGCTTGTAATAAAAATAGACATATACTTTGAATTATACTGATTGCATGTCGAACATCTTAAAGAATGGTAGAGATTGGATTCGACGTCTTGAAAATTAGACCATCACATGTTTTGCCAAACAATTTTTATAATGAATGATTTGAAATACCAATTTCATCATAGAAGTATAGGTTAATAGGTATACACGTCAAGTCTATACGTGTCGAAATAAATCTAAGTCACTTTTACATCGAAATCCTTGAACCGCCAAGTATACAACAAATATTAACATAACGCACTACCCAATTACAGCAGGATGCAGCCCACGCGCCACTCAAGGCTTCGAGCGCGAATCAATGGCCGACATTGTGCGATCGACTTGTCTATATATCGTGAGAATTACTGACTTATTTCAATATTATTACAAAGGATGCTTGCGGATGGTGATTTTGCTAAATTTATGATGTAAATTATAGCTTAAAAATACAAGGAGTAGCTTACGTAGTACAACAATCAGTCAGAACATGGTTTTGCAATTGATTCGTTACATTTCTATATAAGCCTAACCCAATTCTAGCCTTTTATTTTCTTTTGAACTGACTACGCTATTGACCTAGCAAGGTCTTAACAGCTTCACCGGACTACTAAGGCGAGCGCTTTAGGCACTCAGCCGATTTTATTTGACAACTAGTTCAAGGGTGCACGGCTCACCTGGGCTTGGGCTATTGCCTGATACATGCAATTCGCGACCTATCTGAGCTAATCTAAGCTAAGTTAACTATTCATACATATATGAGTTGTTGAAACATATATGTGTACCAAGCATACATACCTCAACAACTCTTATATATATTTCGTATCGGATAATTTTCTAAACTATTTCAGTTTGATAAGGGGAAAAAATAAAACCCTTCCACTTTCATGTGTGAGCGTATATGCGTGCACGTGTGTGGAGGTGATATGTGTAATGTTGTCGCAGTGACGTAAGATTTTGTGGCACTGTATCGCGTGAGCAGCGCACTCAAGGGCTCCACGTCGAGGGACCTAGGCTTGAGCCGCTACCGAAGGGGGCCTAATCTGGTGCCATTCTAGCCGTTAGCTAGATTAGCCTAATATTTAACGGTTTTTTTCAAAATCTTCAAATACCTGTACACGTAAAATATGAAAATCATTAAAAGAAGTAAAATCCTTATGAACAGCAAAATTTTGACTTCGTTCGTTCTCCAAGTATAAAAACTCGAAATCATAAAATAATTAAACATGTTATATGAACAATTAAAATTGTATTTAGCTCATTTTCAAATATAACGACTCAATTTCTAAAATGTCATAAGCTGTAAAAATTACCGAGACACTATTAAAATATGCAGAATTAAACACTACGAAACAGTAGTGTTAAGGTCTGATTGTTTGCGTATATGCAATATGTAAACGCTAACAATAATATGTAGTTGTCCATAGTTATGTGGTATGTTCAGTGATATATTAGTAAACCCAATAATATCCATCGGTTCTCATAATCTAGGTCTAGTTCCACATAGTGCTTTAAAAAAAAGTCTATAATCGGTTTAAAGCGGTAATTTGTTTCATTTATAATATTGGGTGTCGCGAATTGATAAGTTCTGTTCAGGAACTTAGTATGTCTTCACTATAAATTCTTGTTAATTTCTTGTATATTCGGTTAAACCTACACAGGGTATTTATAGATAATGTTAGATTCTACAATAAAGTAACAAAGCATATTACCGATTTTCCGGAAAATAACTTCAATCATCATATCGAGTTGTTTTCATTAGCTAAATGTTATATTTTGGATCATAACGTGAATGATAGTAATGTCTGGAAATTTATCCTTCTCTGTACATTCTCTAAAAACAATAATTAACTACTATAAACCATTACTTTTGTAATTTTACTAAACGATATACAAATACAGATCGTGTTCATTGGTGATTATTCTCTATGACTGGAATGTTTTACGAAACATTGATAATATTATAAAGGTTGTTCAACGACTAATTAGAATTAAGTATTTTGTATAAATTAATGACGTTCAGAAGTAAATACAAGCATTTCTGTAAACACAATATTTCATTTCTTATTGTTTCGTACAAGTAAATGTTATTGTTGAACTTTCTACGAGCACAACTATCAAAGAGTCAAAACAGCTCAATCACCATAAAATTCGGTCTCCCATAAAACGTTTTACCTTAAATTTATGGCGTTAGAATAAATAAAGGCGGGCAAAAACGTTAATAAAATATGTGATAAATTAATAGCTTCACTATGATAAAACACTCTTACTTGACTGTAAAGGTGCTCATATCGTGCACAAGCATTTGCCGTGGGCGGTAAAGTGGCGAAGCATAGGAAATAACACCCACTTTACAATTTAGAATCTTTCCGATTGAATACGGTCCTATTCTGGACCTATCAGATGGCTTTACTTAAAGTATTGTTTATTTTGTAGCGTGCTATAATATACTCATGTATTTCACGGCATTCGTCATCGTAGTGCCGATTTATTCATAATCTTTGACAAAAAAGATGTATGTTACTGCTAAAATGAAGAAGTATCATATTCTACAGGTTATCTAAGTAATGCTTAGATGAAATAAGATGACTCGTTTTATAATAAGATCACTGGATCGGATAGGAGAATGTCAGATTCAGTCGTGTGTCAGTAGCGACGAGCTAGGTTAGGATAGGTTGGGTTTATGATAAGCGAGAGTAATACGCGAGCAGTTCTCAGTTGTCGAACCGACGAGTCTTTTGTAGGAGCACTGTGGGAGATTTAGAGAGCATTGCTTTAGAATGCATCCTTAACGACTCTCATGTATGTATCTTATGCCTACCCATTACAGCTGGAGAGTATCTGTGAAAAGGTAAATACCCAGGTTGAGAAAGAAGGTTGGAATTGTGATAAAAATCCAGATTAGTGAGGAATTGCAATAAACGCTAGAGATTCCTCACGTTAATGGAGCGAGTCAGTTAATCGGCAAATTAGCTACGTAATGTGCAAATCTATGGATTTCGTGTTATAACGGTACGGTAAAATGTTCACATACTAAGTGTTAATAAGTAAGTTATAAAAAAATCATGTTTAGTATTGTTGTGTTTTATGATTTTAAGTTTTATTGAATTCTATTTGCTTGAATTTTCTAATGACGTGATAAGAAGTTAATATTTAAAACTTACCTCTTTTAAGTTAGTTTAATGTCATTTGAGAATTTTATTATCGGAGTACGCAAAAAGTAGACAATGTTTGTCGAGATTTTGTATGTATGACGTATGTACATTTATTTACATAAAATTGTTTCATTTCTGTAAATGACATATTTATTGTTTTTTATAGTTCTATAGTAAATATGTTTGGTTATTATAAGCGTAATCGCACAGACTACGGTTAATGGCAATATCGAAATTAACAGATATTTTAAAGTTATACGATTGAATTGCTTTTCAAAACAAAAACTGCGGTAAGTAAAAGTAATAATCAAGTACACATCTATGTGTAATATGGCCATATAATGAAACAGAAAGTAAGGATGTTATAGTGTCAAAACTATTATAGAAGCACAACGTGACTGTACACCAGTTTCCATACGTGATTGGGGTCATTCGCTTCTAAGTTCACTAAAATAAGATTTATTTTTGATATTTGATACGTAGCTGCGATGAGGATACGTGATAAAAAAATCAAATATATTGTCTTCTACATTCTAGGTAACAAGGTTGACTCATCCTGTATAGATTTGAAAATTAAATTTGAGAGCTCAATATACTATTATAATATATTATAATTATAATAGTATATTGAGCTCTCTATACATAAAGAGTTCACCTATACTAATATTATAAAGAGGTAAACTTTGTGAGTTTGTGACGTTGTGACGTTGTAGGGGGTAATCTCAGGAAGTACTAAACCGAATTTGAAAATACTATTACCAGTATAAAGCCACGTTATTTGTGAATGTCATAGGCTATATATCATCACGCTAAGATCAATAGGAGCGGAGGAACAATAAAGAATGTTTTAAAATCTTTTTTTTTCCTTTTGAGAGCTTCCGCTGCGTGTTAGCCCGAACGAAAACGTTTCTTACCAATGATGAGATGAGAGATATATGATTGAGTTCTAGAAAGTTGTAGCTTGATAATGCCTATTACCGCCCAACGAAGTGGGCACGGGTGGGCTAGTTTAACAATAAGTTTAGTTTGTAATATTTCTATCATCTCTCATTTTCTTTTAATGGAACTGTTTTGTTCTGAAATACGTTGAAACCTTTTTGCATAGACCCTATGAAAACACGAGATTTGCAAACCTAGTTTCACCTCTAATTACCTCTCACTCAAACTGTTTTCTTCTGAAATATACCTATACTATTACCATTTTGCCTAGACCCTATAAAAAAGCGAGATGTGCAACCCTAATTCCGATCATCTTCAATTTGGTGACTTTAGGTTTCAAGAATATTCTAGGATTTACGAGAACAGATTTTCATTTATGAAATAAACATTTTAAAGAAGTCAATGAGAAAATTATGTCAATTTATTAATTTTAAATCGAAAATTATACAGAATAGTACCTCTGAAGAGTCCTATTAACGTTTGTGAACGTATTTGAATATGTTAGGTTTTTATTCTAAAACATGACGCTTATTAACCGGCCACTATATTTTAGTGTTGTGTGGTATTTGTATGTTAAATTGATTTCGTCTTAATAACATATTCGAGATATACGAGACGATAGCTTATATTAAGCATACTCTCTGTTAAGAGATAAAAAAGTGTGTTTGTACTTATGTACACACGTTAGAAGTTATATTTCTTTGGCGTAACAAGATAAAAATCTTTTCAAAAAATTTATCTTTCCCCTTATTCTACGTTTGTAGAAAAAACAACACTAACAATAGAAAAAAGGTATTTAATACATTGAAAGTTTTAATACAAAGAAATACAAACAACAAATACAAAGAAACAAAATGTTGACTATAGCTATCTTCAGGGTGCCGGTTTTTGGTAGCGGTGTGTGCGCTTATCGTAAAAATTTACTTCCATCATTTTTCCCTAACGCGGCCAAAAGAAGTATAACTTCAAAAAGAAATTGAAAAGCTATAAACATTTATAATACAGAATTATAGGTATAATTCGAGCAATTTATGTTATGCAATATTAAAAGTGCGAAGATTGTAGCTAGACCTTAAGTTTATTTAATTGTTAAGAGGACTTTCTAATTCTTTTAAATACTTTACAGCGCTTGACTACAATTTCATCTGATGTTGAACGACGATATGGTCTAACACCGTAAACACGCCAAAACTAGAGGGGACTACCTCTCAGGTGCAGCTGCCGGAACACGCCAACGGTTGTTTGGCGACAGATTTTCAATTTGAGCGTGGTAGCTTTTTTTTTTTTTTATAGTAGCTCGGCAAAGTGACTGTACTGTGCCTGATGGTAAGCACAGTACAATCCAAAAACAATGGCATCCACCGAGTGACATACTATCCATCGCCGGTCGCCGATGTCATGCCGGCCTGCGTAAGTATCTCTTCACGTTGCGCTTGAAGGACCCCATGTCATAGGAAGAAGGAAACACACTGGCCGGGAGTTTGTTCCACAGCTTCACGGTACGGCAAAGATAAGATGTTGCGAACTTTTTAGTTCGTGACCAGATAGGATTTACCGTAAAACTGTGGCTCCGAAGACCAACATGTGTGGTGCGGTTATGAAAAGGAGAGGAAGGGATCAAGTTGAATAACTCTTCAGAACACTCGCCATGATACAGACGGTAGAACACGCTCAGTGAGGCAATGTCTCTGCGCAACTGAAGCGGCTCTATGAACTCTGTAATGTCTGCATCATTAACAATGCGGACAGTCCGTCTCTGCAACCTGTCCAGGGTATCCATGAGGTACTTTGCCGAACCGTCCCAGAGATGCGAGCAGTATTCCACGCAAGGCCGAACTTGTGCCTTATAAAGGAGATATAGCTTTCCAGGCGTGAAAAACCGTCGCACCCTGTTCAGGATTCCGAGTCTCCGAGATGCAGTGGAGATCACGCTCTGTATATAATCCCTGATATAGTCAGGCGGACTTAGAAAAAACCCAACCACCATGCTATAGTCTCGTCACTATGTATTCCTTCTACGGAAGCTCCCACTCACAACGATTCGAACCTATCTTCATAGACGCTCTGTACGAACACGCTATTAACTAAGTCATCATCGCTTATATATTACGCAAAAGCGAAACGATAGCACACGTGTTTTCTACTTCAAAATTGTCAATGAAAATGGTCGGCCGGCGAACAGGTATTATGTAACAGCTTATAGGTGTGAAAGGGAGAGCGATTAATGTAACTCACACTCGATCACGATACGAATAACAACGATTTCTTTCATTATTATGTATTGTTGCAAATGGCATTGCAACACGAAATAGTAAATTACCCAACAGCAGAATAGCTGAAAACAATTTATAACAATAATTATAGTAAAATAACACAACAAGGTAAATCATTATTGATATAAACAGTTTTTTTTCGATCTGGCTACACTATTAACCTAGCAAAGTGTTAATAGCTTCACCGGACTACTAAGGCGAGCGCTTAAGGCACTCAGCCGATTTTATTTGACAACTAGCTCAAGGGTGCACGGCACACCTCGGCTTGGGTTTGTTGCCCGATACATGCAATTCGCGACCTATCTGAGAATATAATAAATAAATAAAAATAAAATAAAAAGCCTTTTTATTTCTTGCAAAATTTACATAAAGAAATCTAGCAACTTAAACTTAATTTGTTATAAGTCTTATTAAGCAAGAACCCCTCTGTGGGTGAAGGCCTCCTCCAAAGACGCCCACTGTTCTCTATCCTGTGCAGTTTCCATCCATCTCGGGCCAGCCGTTTTTATTACATCATCAATCCATCTCGTAAGCGGTCTCCCTCTTTTCCTTTATCTGAGAATATATATAGCAGTTATTGACATCTACAGTGATGATATAAACTACATCGAACATTTTTTTCTATATATAGGTGGTATTTATTGTGTTTGCTCTTTTAATGCTTGGTTATGATTAGTACATACTACAAAGTTCTTATTTCGAATCCGATTGTATTCCTATCGGTTCGCCATAAAATACGTAATTAGAAAGATGTATATGCTGTAGCATTATAATTCGTGTCCATTCCAGAAACGACTTGTTCGATACCCGTGCAGATTATTAATTCTGTGTCTGGATGGTTCCTAGACTAGCTATTGGACACCATTTCTTAGTAGGAACGTGTGGTAAATACACAAATATACATGATATAGATTATAACTTGGAGTGTCTGGTAAAGGACTAAAATATGTCACAAAGTGTAAGAATCATATGTCTACACAATATATAAATTAATATTAAAAAACTTTTTTCTCGAACTGACTACGCTATTGGCCTAGCAAAGCCTTAACAACTTCACCGAACTAGACATTAAAGAAGTATTTTTAAAAATAGGCTTTAATTCAAATGCGCTAAAAAGATAATCGGATTTTTATTTCGATATTTATGGCGGCCATTTTGAAAATCGCAAATTTTAATCTATCTATATCTATACACATAATAAAAATGAAGTGTCTGTATGTAATATCAAAATAACACTTTTTTACTGATCGGGTGTATACACGGAACTGATAACAAAAATGAAATTTTTAAAATTTTGTCGGCCTGTCTGTCTGTTTCTTCCGGCTAATCTCCGAAACGGTTGGACCGATTTTAACAGCAACACGGTACAGTACAGCTAGTTTTATTATATTTTCGTATATTGTAATCAGGATTGAATAAAAATACAAAATAGCAATGGCGTAGGTCTAAAAAAAGGGTTCTGACTCAGCCTGCTAGATTTGATCTAAATAAAGTAGAGAACGTTTCAAGATAGACAAAAACTTGTAGCTTGTACTAATAATAACAGAAAGGCTTGTGATCAAAATTAAAAATGGCCACGTGCTTTGCTAAACTAACTATTTTGGTACTGTTAATAAGGTACATACTGCTTTTGTTAACGTATTTTTTTAGAACGTATAGGATGATTTTCTTACAAAAATGCGCAATTATTTTAATTTCATAAGTGGTACGCACTTATGAACTTATAGACACTAGTATCGGTTCAAAAACATCCCAGACATCGACAAGAGCCGCCAAGAAACTCGATCGGGTTTATGTTTTTATATTATTAGAAATCCACGGTCGTATATTTTTACTATTTTTAACGGAAGAACAGAAAGGTGGTTATTTCCAAACGTCATTTACATAATGGACCTATACTATAATTTTTGACAGGAAAACCTGTATGACATTGTATATTAACTTATTGTCCAGGAAATCGGTAATGTGTTTTGTGGGTCCTATTTTAAATGTAACATGAATTATCTAATAAACTCTTATTGGTCTTACTGAGTCCAAATTATTTTATGGTTAATTCGTTTTTATTTTAAGTCCACTCAGGAATGAAATTCCTTAACGTAAACTAAGGAATCAATTCAAATCGTGCGATATAATATTTTAGGAGGAATATTCATTTATTGTAAATTACAGCTAAAATAGTGAATTATATAATTTTTTTTATTAAGTAGAGACACATGATTCGCGTTTGCTTAAACTTCGATACTCGCACGCACACACACTCATATACTATAGAGAGACAGCATAACAGAGCGAGAAAGTCGCATAGAGGGAGCATAACGCTTTTTCCTTACGTGACGATATCTATGGATCAAATCCTACCGCAAGCCGCGATAAAGAATTTCGTTCCAACAATTAGTACATTATACTTTTGAGACACTGCAAGTCCTAATTCCTTTAATAGGATATAATATCAGAAAACCCCAAAAAACATGTACATTAAATACAGGACACTATTAAGCTTAATCGACATATATAGAATCTATAAAATAGAATAGTCACACGACCTAAATTACAATGTCAATTGACAGTGAAGTACGCAGAGCGCTGTCGACTCGCCAGCGCTAAAACTCATAACGATCTGCGTTAATTAACTGCCAGAACATTTGAATAAATTGCGAAACTTCTATGTAATTATTGAATAACATCGGTTTGTTGATGTTTATTTAAATGTTTGTCCTTTAGTCACGATTGAATGATTGGAGGAATTCAAATGATTTTAATTCGCTTCTGCGGGTCGTGTTTCGGGATCAGCCTGTGCATATCCAGCTTTTCACAGGCCAGCATGACAGCGGCAACTAGCGATGGATAGTGTGTCACTCGCTGGTCGCCATTGTTTTTGGATTGTACTATGCTTACCATCAGGCATAGTGCAGTCATTTTGCCGCGCTACAATTGAAAAAAATGGAATTCTCCATAGAAATAGATTATATGTATAGCTAAATACCATATTGTTGCCCACAATTTAATATGCACCACGAAACATATAGATACCATACAGTTATTTATGTGTTCATATTTTATTTTGTTGCAGGAGATAGATTTATAATTTCGCGTCATGACATACTTACTAGCGTGACCGACCGTGTTGCGTTTGCGCGGCTTGCGTTAGACTAGCGACGCGTAGTATAGGGTCCTGTGTACGTGTAAAATTGATATTTCGCGGCTCTTCATATTGTTTGTTTGTTAATAGACTTTATAAAAATGTATATAATTATTGTTCCGAGTGCCAATAGATATGAACACCACACTAATATCAATTGTTTTAATAAACAAATTCTTAAATTTAAATATTGTCATTAACACTATAATTAATTTAAAAAATCAATAGCGAATACAGTTATTTAATTATTTTGAGATTTCACTTCTGTCGCCAGTTCTTATGACTGGCTCGATTTTTTTTCCAACCTATCGAACAAGTATGAACGGTAAAATATATCTAAATATTTTATTTTTTTATACACAATCCTTTCAAAGACACTTTCGCGTAAGACTCGGAGTGTGGTCGTACTAAAAAAGTTATGTCCATTGAAAGGGATACGAAGGAACTTTAGATATAATAGACCTCTAATAACAGTTGATACAGTATCACTATGAACTTATGATATGCCCACACGCATCGACATGATTTTATAGTATCGAATAGAGTTTGAAATTCACACCTTTGTGATATCGATTGTGGCTTGTTCGGTAGTAATCGAGTTTTATCGCTAATATTAAATCGATAGCGAATTTATACGAGTTATTGAAAAGAAAATAAAAAAAAACAATCTCTGTCTTTTTACTTTATTTTTTAATGCAAATGCACATTTACATTCACATAAAAAACTTTAAGTATCTATTTTATTTATTTTTTCTTAGCTTAACCGAACTACAAGTATCTGTTGGTTATCTGGACTAACCTACAGAACTACTGAGATGAATTTGATGACGCTTTTATTGTCAGATAAATAACTTTTCAGAGTATTACTAATATTCTAGTCATCGAAATTGGACCATAGTAAGGGGTACAACTGTTTTATTCACGTATTAACATTTTGACTACCGCGCTGTAATCAATGTTTCTTTTAGGACGCCACAGATGATATTTTTCAAATGTACAAAGACCTAGAGCTCTGACCGATGAACATCGTAGAGTCACTAGAGAAATCGTGGCCGGTCGTACATGAGCCTATGGCAGTTTAAGGGTTAATAAAGATATATTATCTTTACTGAGTATTATTGTACAAATATTCTAAATGTAAGCCGTGTTATTACAAAATAGTTAAATACCTATTTAATGCTTGGTTTAAAAAAGTTTCCTAATAAATGCACCGCGCTCGCCCGAGGCAAGTTCGCGTTATCTTTTTTCACAAGTCTAACCTAACGTAACGAAAGCGAGTCAAAAGAGCAAGATGGCGAACATTCAGCAACCGCGGTGCATGTAATATGACACATTTTTAAAGCCAGGGTTCAATACGTATTTAACTTTTTTGTAATAACACCGAAGGAGTTTGATGTATGACGAATAGAGACGTATAAATAATTAATTAATTATTAAAGAATCTGAAACTGATTAATCTAAAATTTATTAAAAAAAACAACAGTTAATGTAAAAGGAAAACATTTAAGAAACCCGAAAGTTATTTTGTGCAACATGTACAGAGAAATACAGCAACATTTTAAAATCAGTTATAGATCGTCAGTTGTTTTAATTCAGACTACACTCTTCTTCTATTTAATTTTTGGCAACCAATCTTCTAGTACACTATTCTGGCCATTGTCAAGTGAGTATCGATATTACAAGTTTCTTGATATAATTTCAATGAACTAACAAGATGGCGGCCATCTTATTACAACTTTCCTGCGAGTTTTTGTGGCAAGTCAGAATCCATGCTCCGTGTTATTATTTCCGATCCCCTTCCCTCGTGCACAATAACCAAATTATATTACGTAAAGCACAACATTACACAATACAGAGTCAAATGACACAAAATTATCGATAAAATATAAAGATCACTACACGGCATTCCAAGATTCCGCCAAAAACTTCGACTACACTCGTAAAATCTCTCGGAAAACCTTTGCAACGTAATGTGAAATTTATATACATAGATTTGTAAAGCCATTTCGGATATAATCGATAATATCACCATATTACTATCGATATAATAAAGCTTAATATACAAGAATCGATACGGGCAATCTTTCAATTGTTTTAATAATATTATATTCAATTAAACTTTGTTATACTGAGTTCTTGGCGTGAGATGTCTATCTATCGTCGCCATATGGATGCCATCTGAACGTCTCTTTTCAACGAACAATCGTCTGAGAAAATATTGTCAGAGCTTTTGGGTTTTATAAACAATGGTCTTTTGAATTTTGAAATAAATTTGAGTCCATTATACGACGTCTTGTACTTTATTACACATATATTTATATTTAGCTTATTATAATGTATCTTCTATTATAATAATAATGTCGATGCCTGTACTTTTAAGATTTCTATGAAAAAAATTGTTGCGTCTTGTGTGTAATGAAATATAATACATTACAATCATTTTAAGAAATGTCTGTCTGTCTCTTTGTTTGAACACGCATCACTGCTACACGTTCACCGATAAAACCTTCAAATCGTAAAGCATATCCCTGAGTACCATATAGTGTTGGTTTAATTAAAATCGGTTCATTCTATCAAAAGTTATTGTAATTTTAATGAGGACGCGACTTCAGTACGAGAGAAAAATAGACAAGTATTATAAATCGACTTAATAAATTCAAATGATTTTATTAGTCACAGTTATTTTTTTTACATTAGGTTCTACGTGGACGAAGTCGCGGGCACGGGGTAGTTAAAAATATCGATTATATCCAATGAATACTATTTATCGAAATTGACGTAACTTTGTATACCTTAATAATAACATTTCCATTTTTTTATGTCATAACAGGCAAACAAACAGGTGGGTCGCCTGATGTTAAGTTATCACCACCATCCATAGACACTAATAACACGAATGGTTTGTTTGGTGGAAAGTGAGGGAGGGGGAGAGGGTAGGGGAGGTGGGCTCGCAACAATGCAAGCGCTGTTACTTCACGTCGGTGTTTCTATGAGAGGGTGGTACTACCCCGGACGAGCCGACCCATTCATGTTGAAACTAATAATAGCTTCAGCGTGGCTCTACCACCTACAACATTACTTTATGTGAAAAAAATTTGCTTTTTAGAATATATTAAAATGATTATAAATCATTACATAGTATAAAACAAAGTCCCCTACCGCGTCTGTCTGTCTGTTCGCGATAAACTCAAAAACTACTGAACGGATTTCCATGCAGTTTTCACCAGTGGATATAGTGATTCATGAGGAACATTTTGATATATAATTTGTCAAGGATTTTTTTTATAATCAGGGCGGGACAGCGTCTGCCGGGCCCGTTAGTATAATGTAAAACAGATACAATATAGTTATTTCACAATTGTGTATAAAACTATGCCTTATGCTGTATGGTTACTACATAGAAACAGGCGTTCAAACAAGCTATTGAAGCGACATCTGTGTAAACAGACGTGCCATACCAATATTCTTTAATTACCGTATTGTAGTTCTAGTTTGTGCGTAATTTTTCATTCCCTTGTAACCAAGTTTGTAATATTATAAGTCAGAAGTCGATATACGAAAATTATTATCTACTACCCGAGCCGGACACGCGTTGCTGTGGCTCAGTTATTATATCATGATGATTGTTGTTGATAACATGACCAATAAACATCACTTAACGAACTAACACGCAGCAGATGCTCTCAAAAGGAAAAAGAAGTCCCCGATTTTGAAACATTCTTTATTTGTGCGCCACTCCTATTGGCCTTAGCGTGATGATATATAGCCTAAAGCCTTCGACGATAAATGAGCTCTCTAACACTGAAAGATTTTTTAAATCGGACCGGTAGTTCTTGAGATTACCACGTTCAACCATAAAAACAAATAAACTTTTCAGCCTTATATATTACACGTAATTAAAAAGTTTCGCTATTAGCCACACTCTAAAGATATTCCGTATGAAGAGATTTACCCATGTGCCAAATAATCAGTCTATTGCGATTACCGTAAGCACAATCTGAGAAAATAGGACAGAGAAGAAAACGCCAATTATTTTTTTAAACATCTAGGTTGAACAGCCTACTGGTAAATTAAAATAAATCTACTTTATTATTCAATAAACTTTACAATCGTAGCGACTGCACGGTATTCTTTTATATAAACATAAATAAAATTAGTTATCGGCATTATTTTGTATTATTCTAATACATATTAACAGTATTCATAATACACAACACGGTTTAGTTTTCAAAAGTGCGCGATAGACACTACGATCTCACAGAAAATAATGTGCTATAGATTTCAACGTTTCTCTCTCTCTCTCTCTCTCTTTGTATATATTTCGAGTACATTAATAATATACTATCTCATTCTCTCACAGCCTAAAACCTATATATTAATTTATAGCTATATCGTTTACGTTACATATTTATCTGCATAAAATCCAATTCAGACCGTCCCAAGAGAAAATTCACTTCTAAAAATATTTTCTTAAAATTCATCTATGTCTGTGTGTTCCGGGTTATCGTCAAACCGGTTGTGCCAATTTTGAAGGGATTTTCACTAGAATATAGCCGATGTTATGAGGAGTAACTTAGGCTACTTTTTTTACAATGAAATAAATTAGGGTCTCCAGAAATAGACTAAAAAAAGTAGTATAGAACAGCGCGCATTTTTACACAAAAATAATATTTTTTTTAATTCTACGAGGTAGAAGTTCCGCGTAACAGTTAGTTTATAGTATGTTTTTTAAAATTAAAACTTTTTTAGGCGTGTTGAGCGATATTTTTTGGCAGGAGATAAGCTGATCGCGCAGCATACTCTGTCTGAGTGCGATGCGTGGGAGGGACAGCGCCGCGCTCTGGCTGCGGTGGTAGGGCGTGATTTGTCGCTACCGAGCGTGGTTTCGGCGATGCTCGGTAGCGACCAGGCTTGGCGAGCGATGGCCTCCTTCTGTGAGGAGGTCATCTCGCAGAAGGATATGGCGGAGAGGGCCCGCGAGGTAGACCCTCTAAGTGACCCTCTCCGCCAACGGAGGACCGGCGGGAGGAGGCGGCGCTTTGCCCAACAGCTCCCGCCACCGTAGTTGGACCTGAGGGGATGGACCGGGGGGCCCATCTCCTCATTGAACAGGTCCGGCAGACGAGGGGAGGCAGCTGGTGTGTACCCAGTCTACCTCTCTATAGGTAGGAGCCCGGCGGTGACCTTCCGCCGGGCGGACCGTTGGGGCGGCTCTACAAGGTTGATTAGCATTGTACGATCCCTTGCCGCCCCAACAATCACGGTCTGTCGGTACACCGTGGGGTTTTAGTCCGTGCAAGTCGGACATAACCCATCCTCCCCCCGGGAGGGTGGCGTATCCATAAAGGATTTCCCCACGTTAATAAAAAAAAAGGAGATAAGCTGATATGTATAATGATTTCGCGTCATGACATGGTAGTAAGCATGTCCGATCGTATTGCGCTTGCGTGGTATCCGTCAGTCTGCCGACGCGTAGTGTAGTGGCCAGAATACATGTGATATTGATATTTAGAAGCTCATCATGTGTTTGATTGATTAAATTAATAGATATGAAAACCACACTAATGTTAATAATTTCTATACACAAATTATGAAACTAAAATAATTCATACTATAATTTATTTCAAAATTCAAAACCTTCGCTCTTCTAATAATCTTATTCTTTGCTGTCCTGTCCATACTTCCGGTCTTGTGCATTCCTCGTTCTTTATCCAATCTATTCTCCTATGGAATGCGCTTCCTTATGAAATCAGGATGTCATCTAACCGCTTCAGTTTTAAAGTCAGGGTACGTCGGCTTTACCAGTCTCAGTTAGCAGAATTATCTGGTTAATGCTGTTTTTAATACTTGATGTTGAATTATTATACTTTTATTTATGTATGATGTTATTATATGTATGTATTGTATATATGTAGTATATCGGTGTTGATATGTTATTTATATATTGTTATATTAAATAGGTTAATCATAATTTCATAAAAACTTCTCCTTTTAAACCTACCAACATTTATCTCTGCATCACCTAATGGTTGACTGGTAGAGAATGCCTTCGGCATTAAGTCCGCCATTGCATATTTAAGGCATAATGTATAAATAAATAAATAAAAAAGAGAATTAGTCCATTATTTTGAGTTTTAATTTTTGTCAGCAGTCCTTATAACTGCCTCGTCATTTTTATTATTGTTAGACAAGATAAACTGATAAATTCAATATTTAACCCATTACAAACTCGTTCTAGTTTTTCTTACCAGAGATCGCCTTTATTGTTTTCTACCAATTTGTTAATTTAATAATATTGTTTATTAGCACTAACCAGGATAACAGTTTAAGCACTAGTTACATTGTAATGTTCCTCGTAGAAAAAAATGACCGATCTCATGGCCTCAATTAATAATTTTCCGGTCCGATACGAGTTGAAAGACCCCATTGTTGGCCGAAACAATGAGAAATTGGTCGAGGCTCTGCTACTACAAAGAAAAATTAGGTAAGCCAACGCAACTTCACTCTAAATCCCTGCGATGGTCTGTGATGCAATTCGTTACGATTAATGTCATTCCAGTGGAAAAAAATCGATATCGATAAAATTCGAAATCTATATTTCCCATTGTATGAGCCACGAAGAGACTTTTGTTAGCTAGCAACATTCAAAATGACACAATTTCGGTTCAGCTCGAACTAAAGACAAAACCACAAGGCGCAAATACTTTGTAAAATTTTATTTAAACGTAAACATACAGTTCATTTTCTTATGTGACTTTAATTTTACTAACTACCTGACCCGGCCACGCGTTGCTATGGCTCAGTTATTAAATCATTATATATTGATAAGAATTCATAATTTTTGTTGATAATATGATCAATAAACATCACTTAACGATTTAAATTATTTTTTTAACATAAAAAACTACGTTTTGTGACTTAAATATAAAAGTTTAATATATACTGTCGCATTATCAAGCTCTACAACTTTTCTCTAGAACTTGATCATATATCACTCATCGTTAATGCAGCGTTCGTAAGAAACGTTTTCGTTCGACCGTTTTATCTCCGACTTCCTTTGCAAATCTGATTATCACAAAAAAGTCTTTTCATTTTTCGGCTTAATATATAGCCTATGACACTCACAAATAACGTGGTATTGGTAAAAGAATATTCAAAATCGGTTTAGTAGATCCAGATAGTAGTACCCCCTACAAACTCACAAATTGTACCTCTTTATAATATTAGTATAGATAAACCAGCGAGCTACACCCATGCATGTAATTTTTTGCATATAAGAAACTTATAAATACAAGAATGAAACTGATTAGATCTTGATAAATCTTTTTTAGTATTACTTCTTAGACACTCGGTACTTATCTACGAAAAATAATTATAACGATAGCTTTTTTAATATAAGGTTTTTAAAGTTTTAAAATCTACGAATTTTATAAGAACTACGCGATCTTGCCATCAAAATGTGGGGTAGGCGGTGTGGTACTTATATTTTTCCTCTGTATATAAAATATATTATCACGATACTAAACAACCCAAAAGAAGTCGCCGGTGTCAACTAGTTTCAAATTACCCCTAACTGTACTATAAAATAATATAATTTTAACAACTGTATGCTTTTGTTCACAGGTATGTCAAAAATTGTGCGTGGAGTCCCTCTGCGCGGAAGAAGTGAAACTTCGTAATATGGAAATTAAATAGGAAGGGTAAAAATTGATTTTTAGTGAAATCATATTGTTTCTTTAAGACAAACTTTATTAACATTGCTTATAATTTTGATTATTTTTCTCGCTCCGCCTCTTTCTATTCCCGCTCCCCAGGAGCGTTGAACGTTTAACGCAACAGTGCTTTCTTACCCCTCCAATGGTAGCGTTAAACGTTTAACGCAACTTTGTTGGAAGTCGCATTAGAAGTTTCACTTCAAAAATATTGGAAGTAGTAATGCTGTAAAGAGTCGTAAGTAAAACTTAATCCTACTTGGATTTATTGTTAGTTACGTTTGTATTCCAACCTATATTATTTACAATCATGTAAAAATATTTATAACTTGTACTACAATTTACTAATAATATACTATTGTATTCAGTGAAATAAACTTATAGGTAATAACGTTTGAATATATATATATATATATATATATTTCATTTCATATTCATGGAGCCTAAATCATTCTATAAATATTGTATTACCGAGGAAGTTAATGAGATTGGATATGTTTGTCAGTCTTTCACTAAAAAAATACTTTTTTCGGGAAATTTTCGGGAAAAAAATTATTGCAAGTGTCTAGGAATAAGTAATAGGATACATTTTAATCATTTTTAGAAATGTCTGTCTGTCTGTCTGTTTTTATGAACACGTATCACTGCTATGGCACTGGGTTAACAATAAAACCTTATATAATATTTGAAGTAGTGGTAGAGCCACGCTGAAGCTATTATTGGTTTCAGCATCAATGGGTCGGCTCGTCCGGGGTAGTACCACCCTCTCATAGAAAACCGACGTGAAGTAACAGTGCTTGTATTGTTGCGTTTCGTTCGGTCAGTGAGAGCGCCGGAGGACCACCTCCCTACCCTCTTCTTCCCACCTCACTCCCTTTCCCCCAAACATAGGTTGGCAACGCACTTTCGACTCCTCCCGTGTTGTTAGTGTCTATGGGCGGTGGTGATCACTTAATACCAGGTGACCCACAAGTTCGTTTGCCAGTTATGACGTAAAAAAAAAGAAAGAAAATTATAAAGTATATCCTCGGGTGTATCTTAGTTCAGTAACATTAAAATCTATTAAAAGTTATTGTAATTTTAATGGCACCGCGACTTAAGTATGAGACTTTATTAGTCATTGTTTTGTACATCAGGTTCCACGTGGACAAAGTCGCGGGCACAGCTAGTATGATGATAAAAGTCAAGACTCTTAGAAAAAGTAATGCTATTTGAGTGCTATTTTGGCTGGCTCTATATAAGAAGATAAACGTTCACGCAAACGGGGCCACGAGAAAAAGCTATCATCATTATTATCAGCATCTAAGTAACCCACTGTAGGGCTATAGGCATCTTCAAGAAAGAAGGTATAGGCATACTCACCACGCTAGAAGACGACGTATTGGCGATTTAAAACTCTTAGAAATCCACAGGTCTATAATTTCCCACATACTACAAGAACATTTCTCATGTTCCGATTTACTCGCGATAGTTTCCTTCACCGTCAGCCGATTGTGTTACCAATTTAAATGAGTATGTACACGAATTCCAAAAAAATCTATTATTAAAAATTCACTAGACCGCAATGACTTTTGTAGAAAAAACTAGTAATATATATTGCTAACATATCATAAAAAGTTACAAAACCAACTTACCTCTCTGCATCGTCATCGATAACGCGTATGTTTAATATCACAACACTATCTGGCTTAAATTTGACCCATATCATTGAAAAACGCGCTTCCTCGTTGATTCACAAACGGCCCACTGTTCAATGGTTGTGCTGCAACTATGGTATTTGGGTCGATGACATCGATGTATGCGTTTTGTCGACATTAAACTTTTTTCCGAGTGGGATTATGTAAATGTACGAAATGTAAACAATGATCCTATTATTTCTGGTTTTACGAATTAGTATCTAGCAGTTTGATCTGTTACACGTGTTTTATTAAGTTGGAATGTATCGTTGATTCACATACATAAAATTATTATTACCTATACTAAATATATAAGTCTTAAGATATTATTTGTTAGTTTGTTTAATTTTTTTTATCGTTTTCACGTAAACATATTCGGGGTTAGCAAAATAAAGGGAGAGAGAGGTGACTGCAGTTTGATGCGAGTCGCTTCTCTGTCCCTTGACACGTTGCATGAGCATTATATAATAAAGTTACATAGATTTATCTGTCATGATTTAGGTGCAGGTTAGAGAGTGTTGACAATCTCAAAGTCCGTTAAGATTAGTGATCACATGCTTTAATAAATTATCAAATGATTTGATAGCAGGCTTCTTCTCCTGGTCTCTTCGTACTAAATCGGGGGCATTCTTGAAGCAGATGTTCAAATGTTTGTTTGTTCGAACGCGCAAATCTCTGGGAATACAAGGGATATTAAAAAAAAGTTTCTGCGCTTTATTATTAAGCCTTATTATTAAGAAAGATTAAATACTACTATCTAAGCTACGTCCTTAATGAGGAGAGCAATTACCACACGAATTGTAGTTCAGAAAGTACGTTATGAGATAACGAAGGAATAGTGTGTGCGAGCCCTGTGTCGCGGTCCAAAGTTTTGTAGTCGAGGGTGGGTTGCTGTCAAGGACCGATTATTATGGAGAAGGGACGAACTGTGAATGCCTACATAAACGAGGTATGCGTGGATCAGTTTACATAAAACTCGTGCTTTATACAGAATTTCTTAAATATTACCTAGCTGCGTTCATAGTTATTTTTATATTTTCGAAAATTATACTCGAGTATAACCTCTTGACGAAGTTAGTAATATCTATTCAATTTAGATGGATGTTAAAGATTACGTTGATTTATAAAAAATCCATTAAAAAGTTTATAATACGAGTTATTCAGGCTGTAATCGAGAAGAGAGGTTGTTGTCTCGAAAACTATCGATTTAGAAATGCAAACGTGGTAACTCTAGACTGTCTCAATTAACATACCATTTGGGGAACATTTACAAGATGACTATGAATCTCGAAGCTCGGTTTTATATCGTCAAGCAAAAGGTTTTTATTAAATACAAAATACTGTATAATTTCAGTAATTTTTAAATCTTTGAGTCTACATTCATTTTCATAGTAAGATAAAGCTTTGTACGGTAGTAATAAAACTGTGGAATACAAAACACATTCTATGTATATACATTTACACATTTACTTTATATATACATATTTACTTTATATATTTAACATTATTGAAATCACTTCATCACCCAACACTTTAGGTGGGTCTTTAGGGTCGGCTCGCCTGGGGTACTACCGCCCGACTCACAGAAAAACCGACGTGAAGTAACAGGGGTGTAAGAGGTGTCGAATAACATCGAAGACTTGAGACATCCAAGCCAACCTCACCTGCACGTGGTGCACCCTGCTGAATAACGAACGAGGCAATGGCGATAGCGGGGTGGTAAGGTTTTACAGCCTGACTGGGTCGCAACCACCATGTATATGGCGAAAAAGCCCGTCATAGTGATTCATTTCTGCGGGTCGCGTTTCGAGATCAGCCTGTGCATATCCAGCCTTTTGCAGGCCGGTATGACAGCGGCGACCGGCGATGGATACTGTGTCACTCGGTGGTCGCCATTGTTTTTGGATTGTACTGTGCTGACCATCAGGTACAGTGCAGTTATTTTGCCGTGCTGCAATAAAAAAATAAAATACTAATAGGATATGCTCATATACGCCTCGTTTTATATGGTGGTAGAGTGGTTTATAAAACACTGGCTTGCTATCACCCTTAAGTTGAAAACCTGTCACCAAGTACATACCTATAGCTGTCTAATGTGTTCCAGCAACTGAACTTAAGAGTCAGTACCAGGAATCCCATTTTTATCACGCTTTTATTAGCTTCACCTGTATGTATGTATGTTTGTAACCGACCCCTTTGAGCTCAATTTTGTCCTACTTTGAACGATCAGATTTAATTCAAACTTTGCACACCTGTCAAGGGTCGATGACAATGCAATAATCCGAAGAAAAAAAAAGTTAAAAAAATTTAACTAAAAAATGAAAAAAAAAACTGATATCTGGAGGTGCTGATATTAACAGTGACGCATGTTAATTTATTAAATTAACGAAAATTAATTGAATTTTATTTTCTGTTTTTTAGATTTTTTATGAAAGCGTGTTTTTTTTAGTTTTTTTTAACTATTATTTATTACCGTCTTAGGTCACACCGTTATTTAACATCGAATAAGATTGTGATCAAATGCTTATAGCTACGTAATAAAAAAGTCGCAGGTCAAAGCTGTTAATGAAGATATAAATGCAGACGAAATCGCGGGAGCCTGCTAGTAGAAAGTAAATAAGAAATTCGTTAAAATAGGATACTATTTGATGTCATAACATTCATTCTAAAGAGTCGATCAATGTATCAGAAAATGAGATATCTACAGTTACATACTTGTTACTGAACTATTTACTTTATGAATTCGAAGGGTGTTCGTGGTTCCTGTTAGGGTAATCACACCTTATATTTCCTAATGACTACCATGCGTTTGCAGATTACAGTTATGTGGTAACCATGGCTATATTTTAACACTCCACCGCCGACTGTGAATTCACGTAAGTGAGGAACTCCACGCATAAGTATGTAGGCGATGGTACAAGATATTGGACAAGAGCGGAGGCGATCGCATTGAAACTATTATTTTAATTCTATAGTATAGTATAATAATATAATATAGTATAGTATCTGTAGTATAGTCCTATCTACATTGTTGTCTATGACAAAACCAGTCCCTTAGTTTGTTTTCCTTATAAGGACACAACTTCAGCATTCCTAATAAAATAAACGAACTTTTATAAACAAATAAAGAATAAATATGTTATTTTTTTCTTCTTCTAAAATACGTAGCCGATTTTGATGAAGTTCTCATTAAAAATTAATGGATTTCTTCCGGAACATTTGTATGAATATATCATGTCGTAAAAATATATTTTGGGCACATATATTGCTGACTCTGGCTAGAGATTATAAAGATATATTAAATTAATGTACTGTAAACAAGTCTGGTATAATATGTTACATACTAATTAATTACATATCTCCTAAGGTTAGATCATATTAAAATTTTAACTAATATAGTGTTGGCTTTTAAGCAATTAAATATATCAAATACGTTGTGTATAGAATATAATTCAAAATCGTTTTTACAGTATGTCAATTCAGTTAATATCTTAGACTTTCTATGACTTTAATAAGATGTAAATAACAAAGCAGTAAAAAATGGAACTGAATTTTATAAATAGCAGCCACGCGAAGTTGGGGCGCATGATTAATATAAAAAAAAAACATGTGTCTAGTTCACACGTGAGAGCAGTGAACCTATCAAAAAGAAAGAGGGAACATTGTATGTTTCACTGTTCTCCAATACCCGAAGGCAGGCGAGACACTACTCCCACTGTATCCGACACAGTGTTTACCGCCACCATTTTTCACCACACGAAAAGTTTGCGGATAAATATTTCAAAGCCCTCCCACAAGAGTTTTCACTTCAATAAATCCGCCAAAATCGTTACACTTGTCCCACGAGCTCTATTACGTCACGCTGTCTTGTTAACACATCGTCGTAAACAGGGAGGCTCGGCGTTTTAGATAATTGATACGTTGAGTGTCTTATACCAGTCTTACGAAACGTCCAATATTATATGCACTCCCTGTTATCGGCGTGTCAAATTTGACGGTATTATTAAAGACCTCGTCAATCTTAAAGATTTCTGTAGTTGATTACTGTCTTCGTCAATCTTTTTGGCCGCTCTGAATACAGACATAAGTTCGAGCTTGCATATAAGAATTTTGTACAAATCAAAGTTAAAATATTATTATAGGAATCTATGGTTATTCGTTGTTATACATATGATATAATATGCATTTATATAACACTTAAATTTGTCTTCGGCACATCTATATTCAGAACGGTCAAAAAGTTTGGCGTGAACTGTATGTACGATGCTTTGGTTGTTGAAAGACTATTTAGTATGAGTAATATACGTGTTAAATATATACAGATGACAAGAACATTCATGAAATTATAGTTTTGAAGACAAAAACATTTCTTTAAAAAGAATTAAATTGTAAAACTTACTGGAGAAGTGTGTCGTTTATTGACTTTTTTTTATTTATACCTAAATGATTTGTAATAATTTGTGTCCCAGACGTAGATGGTGAAATGGGCTTGCTTCGTACCTAAAAG
This sequence comes from Antheraea pernyi, assembly GCA_015888305.1. Lineage (NCBI taxonomy): Eukaryota > Metazoa > Arthropoda > Insecta > Lepidoptera > Saturniidae > Antheraea > Antheraea pernyi. Next base: position 273,836 of record MU158788.1, on the reverse strand, counting down.
TTTAAATCATGAGTGACGTTAAAACAAATACAGACCTCAGTAAACTTTTTGACTGCTCCGAATTAGTTGCACAGAATACAAATTTGGGTATTAATACTTATCGTATTATATGTATAACACTGAAGTATCTTTTTTTATGTCATGTTAGGCAAACGAGCAGGTGGATCACCTTATGTTAAGTGATCACCACCGTCCATAGATACTAACAACACCAGAAGAGTCGCAAGTTCGTTGTCAGCCTCTGTTGAGGGGAAGGGTTAGGAGGGAAGAGGAGGTGGGTCTCGGGCGCTCTTACTGATCGAACGAAACGCAACAATGCAAGCACTGTCACTTCACGTGGGTGTTTCTGTAGGTCGGGTGGTAGTACCCTGGGCGAGCCGACCCATTCATACTGAAACCAGTAATAGCTTCAGCGTGGCTCTACCACCTACAGGCATGTGTGAATAAATGGTACGTACAAACCAAGGCTTGTTAAGGGCTTCTCTTATAGAAATGGGTTTCATGCTCAGACGACTCAATTTTTTTAAATATCGACGCTTTTTTGTATACTGAACTTGGCGGGACACTTTCTGCTTTACTTTCATAAGCAGCTGGCAATATATTAAAATAACAAATTTTCTAAACATGATACCATTTCAATTTTCTGAAACCGATTCAAACTTTGATAATTTTCACTATTCATCACTGATGAATTATAATCGGATTGTATGTAAAAGCAATTGTAGTCCGGTGAAGCTGTAAAGACCTTGCCAGGTCAATAGCATAGTCAGTTCGAAAAAAAAAAAAAAAATGTAAAAGCAATTAATTAAATAAATAACGAATACTGGTTTCGATACAAAATTAATTTACTATATGAACTTTTCAAACTGATAACGTGATTTTTTTTTTAGGTTTTATATCAAAAGGAGGCAACCGAATATGTGGGTCACCTGATGTTAAGTGATCACCACCGTCCAAAGTCACTAGCAATACCAGGGGAGTCGCAAATGCGTTGCCAGCCTGTATAGGAAAGGAGAAAGGGAAAGGGGAAGGAGAAAGGAGGTGGCCCTGTGGCCCTCCGGCGCTCTCACTGACCGATAGAAACGCAACAATGCAAATTTTACTTCACGTCAGTTTTCTATGAGAGGGTGGTACTACCCCGGGCGAGCCGACCCATTCATGTTGAAACTAGTAATAGCTACAGCGAGGCTCTACCACCTTCAAAGTATTGCAGGCGTCAAAGAGAAAATAAAATACGGCGAATGTTTAATTCATTACTGTAATATAAATGCGTATTTATTTCGACCACGGATAGTTATACAATCGTTAAATTAAACTCAAACAGGTGCCCATAATAACTCATGGTGTTGCTTGTTAATTGTCAAACTCATAAATACGTTGAGACTTGTTCACCCAAAATCGGCCGGTTAACTTTTCACGGTTAATTTATATCACTTCAAGATGAGTCACGCCGACAAATTGCAGTGCGTGATCGGTCTCTCTTACAATGTAAACATATTATTTTTTGTTTAAATCGTCCGCCATAATGTTGAAATTTTTTGCAAATTGGACGCTGAATTCCCCTGGAGTATTGATGGATTCGTTTTACAATAATTGATGAATTACATCCAAATATATAAAAATCCAGTGTTATGATGTTTGTCCATAATGAACTGCGAAGCTACTCAAGCGATCTTCCTGAAAATTGGCATTTATGTATAATTTGGTCCAACTTGAGAGATTATTTCAATTTTAATGAGTCAATGTTGGTTATTGTTATTAGTTGTAAGTATCATCAATCCCGAACAGATGGCGCTTTTCGATTTTACAGAATCTACATTGACGCAGTTTAAGGTGTGAGTAAAACATGATTATTAATATGTAAATATAATTTAAAAAGGTAAATTGAATTAAATAAATAATCCCACTATATTCATAAACATTATGAAATATTGCATAAAAATTGATTAAATTAAAAAAATATTAGTAACAATTGAGAGCCAATCGAAAGAATGTACGTCTTTAATATTCGCAACAATGCATATAAAAAACAGCTTGTACGTCTCGTACCATGTACGTAACGTTTTTTATTTATATAATTTTTATTACTACAAGTTCTCGCGGTTAACCGGCTTCATTCAATTACGTTTTATGGTAGCCAACTGGCAACACCGCTCACGGAATTGCACGGTGATTTATTGGTTCGTTTATTCCCAGACTTTATTGTGGTAACCCCGTCCGTTATGGGTTAGATGTAAAAATAAAAGGGTTCAGAACATTAACTGATGAAGCAGGAAGTACTGATAAGCATGTTATACTGATAAGTATTAAGGGAACAAGATTATAGAGTACTAGCTGTACTCGCGACTCCGTCCGCGTCGAACCCAATGTAAAAATACAGTGACTAATAAAATCAACTTAATGTATTTAGTCCATTTATCCCCTTTTCTCTCGTATTTAAATCGCATCGTCACCAGAATGACAATAACTTTTCAATCATCAGTTGTATTCCCTTCGGAATTAATTAATCAAAACTACGGTAACATTTTAATTTGTGATTTATTTTTAAAGGATGTAAAAACATGACTGTCAACCCTTCTACCAGAAAAGACGATCAAAATAATGTTGTTACAAATAAATACAACCTTTTTACGATACGTCAGAATTAATAACGCATGTGCATTTAATTTTACCGGCTGACCAGTTTTATTTTGTTATGTTTACACATGTATAATTGTTTACAACGGACGGACTCAGGTCCTGTGTGGTATTGACCCCCCGATTAAGGGGAGTTACCCCGATACTGTAATCGCATATTATCCTAAATACGAGCGTGAGTTTATTAGTTTAGTTTGTTACGCTTTCACTTTTTAAGTACTCAACCGATCATAATGAAATCTTGTATACATGTTGTCACGTTTACAAGAAAGGACATAAAGTACCATTTGTGTAGAAAAAAATGCTGTTTTCGAGGAATAAGTCAACTCTAAAAGTCGCAAGCAAAAGCTGGCTGTATATAAGGTATATATGGTTGTATATTTTGTAGGTGGTAGAGCCACGCTGAAGCTATTACTGGTTTCAGTATGAATGGGTCGGCTCGCTCGGAGTAGTACCACCCTCTCACAGAAAACCGACGTGAAGTAACAGTGCTTGCATTGTTGCGTTTCGTTCGCTCAGTGAGAGCGCCGGAGACCCACCTCTCCTCTCCTTTCCCCTTCTCTTCCTCCCCTCCCCCAAACACAGGATGGCAACGCACTTGTGACTCCCCTGGTGTTGTAAGTGTCTATGGACGGTGGTAATCAATTAACATCAGGTGAGCCACCAGTTCATTTGTCTTCTATGATATAATAAAGAAAAAAAAAAGATAATTGAATATAAGTAGACACCCTGAAATGTTTGATTTGTATAATCATTCATAACAATTCAAGAGAAACGAACTCACTATATTTTTTGTTATCATTACATTCACTTCTTCAACTGTTTACTTTGCAACGGTAAAAAGTTTTTGTTGTTACTAGGGAACCCGTTTTCATACCTTTAACAAAAAGGTAACTGGACTTCAGTGAGAAATTTTATTCTTTCTTTTACCCTTTAAAATGTTCATAAAACTTCTTTCCTATGTTCTCACATCACAGAAATACCTTAGTGTTTGAATCAAGTATTTCAACTTTTAAAAGTTCTGCGTTTTCTCTTTTGTAATATTTTTTTTTGTTACTATCATAATTTTAAAATTATATACGCATTATACATATATATTTATGTACATACAAAGGTTATCGGGGTTGTAAGGGGTGTTGAATAACATCATAACACTTGAGACACCCAAGCCAACCTCACCTGCACGTGGTGCACCCTACGAACGAGGCAATGGCGAAAGCAGGCTGGTAGGGTTTTACATCCTGACTGGGTCAGAACCACTATATATATAGCGAAAAAGTCCGTCATAGTGATTCACTTCTGCGGGTCGTGATTCGGGATCAGCCGGTGCATATCCAGCTTTACGTAGGCCGGCATGACAGCGGCGACCGGCGATGGATAATGTGTCACTCGGTGGTCGCCACTGTTTTTAGATTGTACTGTGCTTACCATCAGGCATAGTGCAGTCATTTTGCCGTGCTACAATAAAAAAAAATATTACACAAAAACCTCCTCAATCCAATATCTTAATACGTCCACATTGTTTGTTTTTGTTAAGTTTGAAAAAAGAAACGATTAAAGGATTGGTGAAGTCATTTAACAACGTTGTAATAACTTTTAAAACAGACATTACATTGTTGTTTTATGTTGGCCTGGTATATATATATAGCAAGGTCTTAACAGCTTCACCGGACTACATGTCTTCATCTCTCTCTCTCTCTTCATTCCGATATACACGTATGCATTTATGAATCATGCAATTTCGATTGTATGATTCACAAATGAATATATGTATGAATAGTTTAGAATAGTTAGCTAGGTCAGACGCGACTCCTCAGGTAACAGCCCAAACCGAGGTGCCGTGCACCCTTGTGTATGTTACCTAAAAATCAAATCGGCTGACTGCCTTAAGCGCTCGCCTTAGTCGTCCGGTTAAGCTGTAAGGACCTTACCAGGTCAATAGCGTAGTTAATTCGAGGGAAAAAAATCTCTCTCTCTCCCGCTATATATCTCTCGTGATGATAACGGAGTTCTACAGTCTATTATTGTTTATATTTTAAATAGGTAATTACAAATAAAAGCTACTGTAAATGATATTTAGATTGAGAGTTTCCATTTGTGCATTAAAGCGACTATATGTGTATACCACTTGCGCCCTATTTCAACCCGAAAGCTTCCGAACATTTCTGTACATTTCCGTAGTTCAGGTAACAAAATGTATTGACAGTTATTCCGTCATGCTCGACATCTGCGCCCAAATGGTACGCCCACTAAGCCACATAATATAGACTGTGATCACATCGCAGTTTGATAAGTCTGAGTGTTTATTAAAATCACATTAGAACTTTAGGGGAGTTGTAAGCATGGCTCATGTTAAAATCCAGACGGGCTTAAAACTTAAGTACCCGAAATGTTTTTGTTATTCAGTTAGAATATGTAACTAGTTAAACGTATGGTTTTGTTTTATCGTGCTGGTCGAGTGGTTTGACCTGTGACAAATTTACACTCCAAGATTCCATAGCAGTATTAAAAAATACCTTTATCGGGTATAGGTTTTCTCACAATTTCTATTCATTTGCCGTCAGCTAATTAATAGTGCTACCAATTTTTTTTTTTATGTCCTATGTGGCAAACGAACTGGTGGGTCAACCGCTTTTAAGTGCTCACCAACGTCCATGGACACTAACAACACCACAGGAGTCGCAAGTGCGTTGCCACCCTTTGGGGGGAAGGGATTATGGGAGGCAAAGGGAGACGAGGAGAGGGGAGGTAGGCCTCCGGCGCTCTCACTGACATAACGAAACGCAACAATGCAAGCACTGTTACTTCACGTCGGTTTTCTATGAGAGGGTGGTACTACCCCGGACGAGCCGACTCATTCATGCTGAAACCAGTAATAGTTTAAGCGTGGCTCTACCACCATAAATTAAAATTAGTAAATGTACGCGAATTCCGAAAAAAATGGTACATGCTGGGATTCGAACACGCGCACATTAAACGCTACGATTCAAACTTGCAAACTTGGAGTTGATATCTCACCGGTAAAGTCACTTGTCGGCCACGACATCTCAAAATAACTGTGAGACAACAACACATGATATGTTTGCAATATAAAGTTTGTATCAAAATAACATAACTTATTTCCATATATATTCATAGTAATAAAATAAATAAAGTACTTAATAAAATAATAGGTCATATTTAAACTCCATATACTGTTTAATTGTTAGTCATTAAAACAATTTGTTACTACCGAGGCTTAAACATTTAATGATTTCAACGTTATATAATTTTATTCAATAATTTCGCATGTAAAAATTATTGACTATGTTGATTATACAGTTCGAATTCATTTAGGATGTCAATTCTCAGGTACGACTCGTGCCGTGTATTTTTCATGATAATTAATGTTTCAGTTATTTGTTATTTCATAGAAAAATGATACACAAATCAACGCGACGTCCTAAGATTAATGCACGCACTGAGACTACGCACTCATTATAACTAGCATACTGCTTAAATTAACTTTAATAAATTAAATAATGCTAAGAAGAAAATAGTCTAAGATACCAAGTTCAATACCATTTTAATAAACCTGTCCATTCATTAATAACGTGTACAAAATAGGACACCGAACACGTTCGCCGTGATCTATTCAGAAGCCGAGGCGGCTTGGAGTACAAATTAGAATAGCGTGACGTCACAGGCGGCCATGTTTGTGTGCGTCGCTTACGTCATGCACGCACGTAAGGACGTTTGCCGGTATATTGTTAAGTTACTAGTACACTGATTTAGTATTTCAATGTAACAGTTTATTTTAGCTTGGTAAATGAAAAAAATGGTTGTCTGTAAAGTCGATAATTTTACTTGATAACTTCATAAGAAAACAATGCTGAAAAATTGCATACTTTTACGAATTGTTTTCAATTATTATATATATAGATAGAAGCGCCACAAGCCGAACGCCTAGGCCGATCGCGCCTCCCTATCGCTTGTTCCGCGCTCTAGCTTGCATGCTCGACTCAAACGGAACGTGACAATAAGTCATGTTTTTTGTGCGTGCAGCCGACGGTCATCGATTTATACGACGTTATCATGTCAAAAATATATCCAGATATATAACAATGTACTCGTATGTGTGAAATTATAAGTTGGGGGCAACCGAAATTGTGTATATATTTTATTAATCAAGTAATAAAATAAAATGCATATGTATTTTCAAAATCAATGCAGATGTAGAATTAACAAGTCTAATTAATATATATGAAACTAAATCCGTGTTATTACAAAAAAGTTAAATACGTATTAAATACATGGTTTAAAAAGGTTTCATAATAAATGCACCGCGCTCGCCCGAGGCCAGTTCGCGTTATCCTTTTTCACAAGTCTAACCTAACCAAAGCGAGACAAAAGAGCGAACATTCAGCGACCGCGGTGCATTTAATATGAGACCTTTTTAAAGATAGGGTTCAATTCGTATTTAACTTTTTTGTAATAAAACCGAATAGATCTGCAAAGCAAAATAGAATTACATGCTTTCAGTGGACTCTTGTATTGATATAGCATGATAAACATACAAATAAATATTGATTATTATTATTTACAATTAAAAATCAAAGTCTAATTTAAATATAATTAACACGATATACCGGATCATAATCATCGTGGTATTTGTTGGTAATAAATAGTACTTAACAAATATATTTTTATCACGCTTTTATTAGCTTCACCTGTATGTATGTATCTAACCGACCCCTTTGAGCTCGATTTTGTCCTAGTTTGAACGATCAGATTTAATCCAAACTTTGCACACCTGTCAAAGGTCGATGACAATGCAATAATACGAAAACAAAATTAAACTAAAAAATGAAAAATAAAAAAAAAAAGTTAAAAAAAACCACGCTTTCATAAAATACTGATATCTGGAGGTCATTATAATTTTTTTTGACACTTTTTACAAAAATATTCAACTATTTCTAATTTACACTATTCTTAATCCAAATTTATTAAACTTTATTTTCTGTTTTTTAGATGGATTTTTTATGAAAGCATGTTTTTTTAGTTTTTTAAACTATTATTTATTTATTTCTCCTTATAACTCGTTCGATACGTGTTTATATTTTTACTCACTATCACGACACTGCACTTAAGTTAGAACACATACATAATATGCTCTCTGTGAGACCATTTGTTTGTTTGGTTAGTTAAACTTACAATAAATTGACTGACATAGTTCATATCTGTAAATAAAAAAATTAGTGTGTGTGTACTTATGTACACGGATTAGAAGTTATACTTCTTTGGCGTAACAAGATAAAAATCTTTTCCAAAAATTTTATGTTTCGCATTATTCTACGTTTGTAGAAAAAACGACACTAACAATAGAAAAAGTCGACTATAGCTAACTTCAGGGTGTCGGTTCTTCGTGACGGTGTGCGCTCGCATCGTAAAAATTTACTCTCATTAAAGTAGTAGGTTCTGAGAAAACAACAAAAAAAACCAAAAGTTTACATCACAAATTTTGTAAATTTTTTTTTTCATACATTGTTATCCCTTACATATGGAAATTACTGCTCAATTTTGTCAGTAGAAAACCACCGCAGTCTGTGTAATTACAAATAACAGGTCGCCTCTCTCATAAGATAACAGGCGTTAACACACGCGTTCGTTTCAAAGATAAATACATGTAAAGACACAATAAAAAACCTTTTAAGTAGGTTCTTAGTTTACGTTATCGCTCCCTTTCTAGATCAGCCGCCAAAAACACGTAGCGGAAAAATGCGCACGAGTTTTGAATGTTAAGTTAACTTTACTTAAGGCAAGGACATAATGTCCTTTTTTGATGTAAAAATTTCTTTAGGCGCTATGAGCAGTATTTTTGGCGAGAGATATATTAATTGTTTCGCGTCATAACATGCTAGTTTACATGATCGATCGTATTTCGCTTACGCGGCATGCATCAGATTAGCGACGCGTAGTTTAGGAGCCTGTGTACATGTAATATTGATATTTTGCAGTTCATAATACGTTTGATTGATTAAAATACTTTATAAAAATATATATAATTATTGTGCCGAGTGCTAATAGATATGAAAACCACACCAATGTTAATAATTTCAATATACAAATTATTAAATATTGTAATTCACACTATAATTAATTGAAAAAAAGTGTGTGTGTACCTATGTACACGCGTTAGAAGTTATACTTCTTTAGCGTAACAAGATAAAAATCTTTTGAAAAATGTTATCTTTCACCTTATTCGACGTTTGTATAAAAAACGACACTAACAATAGAAAAAAGGTATTTAATACATTGAAAATTCTAATAACAACAAATACAAGGAAACAAAATGTTGACTATAGCTAACTGCTGGGTGTCGGTTTTCGTGACGGTGTGCGCGCGCATCGTAATAACTTCAGGGTGTCGGTTTTTCGTGACGGTGTGCGCGCGCATCGTAAATATTAACTCTCATCATTTTTCCCTAATGTGCCAATAGAAGTATAACTTCAAAGATCAAAAGAGAACGCAGTTATTTCAGTGTTTTGGGTTTTGACTTTTCTCAGCAGTCCCTATCTATTTATTAACCGATTGTGCAGAAGGACAATTTATTTCGAGTGTATGCATGCATGTTTATTCTTTTCGAACACTGTCTTGTTTAAACAGCGTGATGATTTAATATATGAGATGTTAGATTCGTCTCATCTGTGTGAGTGAAATAGGTCATAATATTTAATAGCTTGTCAATAAAAGAGGTTTAACATTATATGTTTTGTTCTACTTATTTTGAATTGTTCTTATTGCGTTATTTGTTAAAACATTCACTGCAGATTTAATATAAGTGATTAGGAAATCGATCTCGGAATGAGGCATAAAGCGTAGCTATAAAATGCTACAGATAAGGCAATAATGAGCTCAGAGGTTGTAATGGCATTAAATTTTTTTGTGATAAATATAATTGTCGTTTGTTTTTGGGTATTTAATTTCGATATTGTTTTAAGTTATGTGTGTGATGATTAATAATGCACTCGGTTGATTCAGAATGTGTTTTGACTTGACTTATTAAATGAATAAGTCCTTAGCGGGCAGTAGGACTATGTTACTAAATGTGCCGCGTGAGCGCTACGTGTTAACTAATCTATTTATTTATATTTAATAAGGGCTAACCCTAAAAAAACTCAGATTTTGAAACATTCCTCGTTGGTACTCCGCCTTTATTAGTCTTAGCGTGATGATATATAGACTATAGTGTTCTTCTATAAGTAAGCTATCGAACACTGAAACCTTATCTTTTTAAAATCGGACTAGTAATTTCTGAGCTTAGCATATTCAAGTAAACAAATTCTTTAGCTTAATAATATTAGTATAGAAGTATAGAAAACAATTAAATTTTATCCAATAAAAAAATATAAAGTTTAATATATTTGATAAAGTGTCGTTCTTCATCTTAAATTAATTTATCAAACGATACGTATTAATAATGCTGCGAAGCGGAAACCGTTTGAAAAATCTCCGTTTATATTTATTTGTGTCATAAAACAAATAGCCAGGGCCTTAAAGGTCAATTGTCAATCACCACCCGCGTCGCGTTGACATTCCAACGGTTTGACATATAATATATACGTGTTTCAGTGCCCGGTAATGTGTGACATCGTCGAGGAACAGTATCTGTGGCCTCCAATGTAAAGAACATAACAAATACACATAGATAGATTAAATATTGTCTTTTTTATTCAATTTGTTGCTATTAATCTGTAAAAGTGTTTTTAGTTTTTGATCAATTATTTCAAATTTGAGACGAATATGTTAGTTACCTTGGAAATGAAATTTCTTACGAGAGAGCTTTGAAATTCTGATCGGCAACGTTTTAGCGTGTCAAAAAGTGGTGGGGTAAACACTGTGTCGGTTAGAGTGTTCAAAGCATTTGATTTTGTTCGATAACCGAAAAGCAACGTCGGGCGCGATCAGCATTTGCATGGGTGGCCTGGGAACACCACGTTTCTCTATAATACAAACTTTAATTTCTACATTTACGACAAAGCCTTTTTTTTATTTCATTGCCACTAATTTATAGTGCTTTTAGTTAAAACAGTAATTGTTGATTATTATTAATTATTTCAAATATCAGACGCATATATTAATTGCTTGAATTTCACATTTTTTCATCATTTCTATTTAGCCACTGCTGGTTTCAGGTCTTCCTTTATCATCATCGTTCTCTGCCACATCTAATCAATTCTAATTACCTTGGTCATCATCCACTCTTTCTTGCGAGTGAGTATTACATTTTGTTTTAATGCGTAATGCGGTGTTTAATCCAAAATCCGTGCTTTCTATAGATTCTCTGGTATATATAACCATTAATTGTGACACTTAGACTAAATCTCTCGAGATTTTTCTATAAGTTATAGCCTTATTTCTGTATAACTTTAATCTTGTAATCCAGCCTCACACTGCGTGTCCATGTTTTGAGTAACTGGGTCATGACCTGTAGAGCCTCCTAATTGAAGACTCTTGCCTCTAAAGGTTGACTACGTGCACAATCGACGTGACTTCCCGAATGGTGTATACGATAACTAGATCCTTCTGTTGGATTAATTTCCAAAACTGTTCCTACCAAGCTATGAACGCCATGATATCAAATTGGAACGGTTTTTAGATACAACTTTTAACATTATTTGTTTTATCACTGGTTACTAAAGTACATGTTTGTATACAAGAGATCACGTTCGTGCTACATTTTCAGCAATTTAACAGAGTCGCATAATCTTGTCATACTTTGTAAAATTAGTTATCACTTCATTCGTTACCTGCTTTCAAAATGAAAAATTAATAACATTTATCCAATCGCGAGAACAGAAAGAAATTATTTTTTCCGCTTTTTCTCAAAATTCCTAATTCTCTTGGCTTGAACAGCTTCAGCTGGATTACAAGGTTTGGGGGTAAACGCAGAAGGCAATCAGCTAAAATTTTTGCCTCTATACATCTAAATACTTTTTTTTTTTGTAGCACTGCAAAGTGACTGCACTGTGCCTGATGGTAAGCACAGTACAATCTAAAAACAACGGCCACCACCGAGAGATACGCCCTCCTCCGGCGGTCGCCGATGTCATGCCGGCCTGCGTAAATGTCTCTTCACGTTACGCTTGAAGGACCCCATGTTATGGGAAGGAGGGAATACATTGGCCGGGAGATTGTTCCACAGCTTCACGGTACGGCAAAAATAAGATCTAGAGAACTTTTTAGTTCGTGCCCAGATAGGTCTGACCGTAAAACTGTGGCTCCGAAGACCAGCGCGCGTGGTTCGGTTGTGAAAAGGAGAGGAAGGGATTAATTTGAATAACTCTTCAAAATACTCACCATCATACAGACGGTAGAACACGCTCAGTGAGGTAATGTCTCTGCGCAACTGAAGGGGATCTATAAACTCTGTAATGTTGTAATATCATTTAATATCGGTCATGTAATTTTTAAGCGATGATAGCGTGTTCGGATATCTTCTCGATTGACGTAGGTTCGAATCCTTGCAACTAAATCGCAGCTTTCAGTGAAAAATAACATCGTTATAGTAAAACCAGTAATCGTTTTTTTGGGAAATAGTGTTAGATTTTACAACAAAGTCCCAAAGGACATTACCGATTTGCCGGATTGCGAATTTAAGCGCCATGTCAAGCGGGTATCGGTGTTAAAAGGCTATTATACAGTGGATCAATATGTGAACGATGGTGATGTCTGGAGTTGACTCATCTCTGTGCATCCATTAAAAACGTTTGTGCCATGTACCTAATATATTCTAAATATTATATATGTTTGTTAAAATGTTAAACCAGATCGAGTTTCTTGCCGGTTCTTCTCGATGACTGTGTTGTTTTCCGAACCGTTGGTAGTTTTGACGTTCATAAGTGCCTTCTTAGGGCCTAAATTGAATAAAGTGTTTTTGTTTTGATTTAATTTGATGAAACTGTGTCATGCCATAACATAGTGGTATGGTTTTTCTAAAGTCCGCCTAGCTAGCTACCACCCTCAAGTTGAAAATCTGTCGCCAAGCAGCTGTTGGAGCGTTCCGACAGCTGCACTTGACAGCCAGTCCCCTCCAGGCTTAGCTTGCTTACCATCTTTGCTAACATCGTCATTTAACATCAGGTGAGATTGTGGTTAACTGCTACCGCTTTTTTTGGCAAACGGACACCTGATGTTAAGTAATCACCGCCGTCATAGACACTAGGGGAGTCGCAACTGCGTTGCCAGCCTGTTTGGAGGGGAAAAGGCTTACGCCCTTAGGATAGAGGAACGAGGGGAGAGGGAAGGGAGGTGGGCCTCCAGCGCTCTCACTGATCGAAAGAAACGCAACAATGCAAGCACTGTCACCTCACGTTGGTTTTCTATGAAAGAGTGGTACTACCCCGGGCGAGCCGACCCATTCATGTTGAAACTAGTATATTAAAATAACATTGACTGATGATAGAGAGTGGAAGAGATAAACGTGTTTCGGTGATTGCACTTACTGTTGAATAAACTAAACCTAACAATAATATTCATGTAAACTAAATTAGATCACAATAAATTTATATGCAACAGCATTGAAGCATTTCCTGCATCTCAAAACTAGCTATTTTTTTATATATTCATTACTTTACTAGACTTAGTCTACATAACATATTTGTCGCTTATGCTAAAGGTCGTACAATGTTGAAGTTCATTTTTCTCATCTAACTGTATGCTTCAATGCATTGTTGGTCGGTACGGTTTCGTTGTCGTGTCCGCGAGTTTGGACGGTTGTGGTCTTTCACACGAACTAACCGCTCGCTGCGTTTTTATATTTTTTTAAACTAAATGACCGGTATAATTATTTACCAAATAAAAGTGTTATATCTTCTTATCCAAGTAAATGATTGAAGGATCTGTTTGTGACGTCAAAATAACAGATTTTTACTAAACGTACATAAGGCACATATAAATGTTCTATCTGTCTCTATGTTCCGGTTAATCTTTTAAATGATTGGACCGATTTTGACGGGAGTTGCACTGGTAGATAGCTGATGTAATTAGGAGTAACTTAGGTTACTATTAAAGAAACTATGGTTCTGCGCAGATATGAAACAAGCAGTATCTATTACCTTGAGCGCACCACACGCATATTTACACTGAACAACAATTTTTTTGCTTAATTTCACGTTAACAGCGAAGTTAACAGCTAGTAATATCAGTTACAAAATGTTTGGTAACTCTTTTCACGGTTAATTATATGGATTATCATGGGTCGATATCAACTGAAAAATAATAATGTGGTCTCGAGTATTAATCCGGAATTAATATAGTGTATGTTATACTTTGAAACCAAACAAAAGCGCAAATAAATTATTTGAACCAGACTATTATTTCGGTGTTAAAACATTACTTGTTTTATACCACGTGACTTCAATTTAAATCTGATATCTTGTATGCTGAGGAATTAATAATAAACACATAGCCTAAGTTATACAGGCTTAAGACCGCAGTCATAAACGAGAACTCTGAGAATAGGTTATAGCTTCTAAGCACCGAGTAGGAACGTCTTGCATCAACGCATATTTCAAACTTGATATCGCAAGTATTGCTTATCGTCTGTCAAAGCTATGTATAGCTGTGGAGCTTCCACAGTTAAATCTTATTATGCCGAAAAATTCATTTGATTAATGAGGACCTATAATAACATATTTTTTTTCATTACCTAATTGAATAATTTACTCCTTTATAAACTTATTTTAATCTCAAAGTGAGTTGATGTCAGACAAGCGGCCGATCGTCAAAATTAAGTCAAATCGTACTTCACAACATGACAAGTATGAAAAGTGGCTTTGGGTTTTTTCAGGACTCAAAGTAAAAAAGGAATTCGGGATGTAAGGTTGAGATTTGCGAGTTGGAATGTGAGAAGAATGACTGGAAAGGGAAGAGAATTATCGGAAGTATTGCAAAGAAAACGCATAAATGTGTCGAAAGCGAGAGAGATTGGTGTCGGATATAAATTCTACTACTGTAGGAGTAACGTTAAGAGAAATGGGTTAGGAATTGTATTAGACATTTTTTTAGGTGGTAGAGCCAGGCTGAAACTATTACTGGTTTCAGCATTAAAAGGGTCGGCTCATCTGGGGTAGTACCACCCTCTCATAGGAAACTGCCGTGAAGTAACAGTGCTTGCATTGTTGCGTTTCGTTCGGTCAGTGAGAGCGCCGGAGGCCTACTTCTCCTCACTTTCCCTCCTTTACCCATTTTCCCCTCACTCAAACACAGGCTGGCAACGCACTTGCGACTCCTCGGTGTTCAAGTGTCTATGGATGGTGGTGATTACTTAACATCAGGTGACCCACCTGTTAGTTTGCCTCCTATGATATAAAAAAAAAGACAATGATTTTAAGAAATATGTGACGGGTGTAAGAATGATAAATGATAGATTAATACTGGTGAAATTATTGATAGAACTATGTGTGTAAAAGATGTGAATACTGAGATGATATCTGATAGGCGAGAATAGATAAGGAAAACATGTTATGCTGATCCTACTTAGGTGTGATAAATGAATATTATGATGATTAGCCTATATTTAAAGTTTAAAATTGAAAGCATTCACCAATCAGTATAGTTTCTAAAGTATAGCTATGTCTAGATAACTAGTATAAATATACATATGAGAGAGCCAAGTCTAAAATATTAATATTTCTTCTTCAATTTTCCACATGAATTAATTTCCAATTTTCTGCCTAAAGTAAATTGAACTGAGCAATTATGAAGTACAGACATATATCTATAGTTTAAACGAATATGTATTATAATAAAATATTTTAGTCTAACGAAAGAACATTTTTATCAAAGGATTTTTCTATGCCCGAATAAACAGCACTCACATTTCTTATGTCAATAAATTTTCCTTACGTAATTCACCTCGTATTCAAATGATAAAGATAAAATTTATTTGCTCGTGTCGAAACGAAATCTAAAAAAGAGAAATAGAATATTAGGTTAATTTTATTTTGCTTCAATATATCTTAATACATACGTATATAATATAAATCTTAACTAAAACTGGGTCGCAAAACTCTATTTATTAATTAAGCCGTTTATTCTGAATTGGTAAATTAGATTTAAGTAGAGAGTATGTTTTGATGCCTTTAGCGTGCCCCGTAGTTCGTTGTTTCTTGGCATTGACCTCATTTAACTTAGTTCTTATATGAAGCAGTCAACTAGTTATGATCTCATACAGGGAACCCATCTTTTTTGTTTTTTATTTTTATTTATTAACGTGGGGAAATCCATTACGGATACGCCACCCTCCCGGGGGAGAGAATGGGCTATGTTCGAGTCGCACGGACTAGAACCTACGCTACATCCTACGCTAATCATCATGCATAGCCGCCTCAACGGTCCACCCGCAAGACGAAGGCCGCCGCCGAGGACAGCATACAGGAAACCCTGCAAAAGCATTCACAAAAATGTTATATACTACATTTTTTAAATTATCTAAGTTTTAACCTTTGGTCAGAATCTTGCCTGATGTAAAATAGCGATGCGATCTAAGATGGTAAACAGGCTAAGCTTAAGTAACTCTTAGGTGTAGTGTCAGAACATACACACGGTACTTGGTGCCCGATATATTAAACTTGAACTAACCAGACAGGTATAGAGAAAAAACAGGGTGTGTCGTAACGACACATATTAGAAATAAAACTTTTGTATTACTGGAATACATTTTACTTATCCATCAATCACTTTTAAATAGCATAGATTGTGGTCAGTAATCATCACGCCGCCTGACGCAGTATATGCAATCACGAATAACGAGGAAGAAAGCGGGAAGCGTATGTATGTATGTATGTATGTATGTCTCACTGTTCTACAATAACCGAAGGCACACAGTATTTATTCCCACCATTTTACTTATCCATCAATCACTTTTAAATAGCATAGATTGTGGTCAGTAATCATCACGCCGCCTGACGCAGTATATGCAATCACGAATAACGAGGAAGAAAGCGGGAAGCGTATGTATGTATGTATGTATGTATGTCTCACTGTTCTACAATAACCGAAGGCACACAGTATTTATTCCCACCATTTTACATCACACAAAAAGGTTGCGGCTCAGAATTACAAAGCCCTGCCATTAGTTTCCCTCCAAAATCTTATCACCATACTATAGTTTCAACACAATGTTCCCATTCTTCAAAAAGCTGCAGTTCATTGCAGGTATTGTAATTAGGTATCCGAGCACGCTACTATAAAGTCATCATTCTATCCATATACTACTTCTCTCATTTTAAATAAAAATACCTACCATTAATTTTCACATCAGTTATTCTTTAAAACTGCTTAACGTAATCATAATTGAATTATTCAAACCTGATTCGGTTAAACATTCGCTAAGTGTACGGCCTGAGTGCATCTGCGTTTGGCGGTGCGCCCAGCGGGGCGTCCAGCGTCCAAGAGCGACGCTCCCCCGCCACTCAGGACACTCGCGTATTAATGCATACGTTTGAAACGAACGCCGGAAGCGACGCTATGCTCGACGCTCGATTATAGCGTCCACTCTGGACGTACACTAAGATCTAAAACGCATAGCATGGCGGTAAGGATTTATTCTAAGTCCGCCTGGCTAGTCAACCTCAAGTTGAAAATATAATGTTAAGTACCTGTCAATATGTTCCGGCAGCAGCACTTGCGAGCCAGACCCCTCTAGGTTTGGTGTATTTACAATCTTAGACCCCATCCTCATTTAACACCAGATGACATTGTGGTTAAATGCTAAAACGTATTGAGTATAAAAGTTAAAACACGCGACTTCTCTACGAACCGTCTCGTATACCCTTTATGCCGCGCAATCATGACAGATTCAATTCTTAACACCGCTTTGTAATGCATAACGGAATTTGTTCTACGGAGAACTGTTGCGTAACGCAGTTTTTTCTTCAACCCGAACCAATAACAGTACCATCCTTTGTTTGGGTCTGGTTAAACAGATGAATATCGATACGCGGCCCGCATCAAAGTTCCAGCCGCGAACCATTACAATTGTACACGAATTAAGACCCCTGTTATTATGTATATAACTTTTCGGCGAAAATCTTATATAATAACTAGCTGTTACCCGCGGCTCCGCACGCGCTTTTTAAAAAATGTATTAAAGAAATGTAAAATTGTGAGTGGGTGTGTATATTACAGAAAAGCTTTTTCAAAAACATTTGTAACTACGACACGCACGTCAACTGTTATATGTAACGTGTACATTAGATATAAGAATGCAAATAGTATATCGAATGGGATGGGGTTTATCATCAGCAACATACCTGGAACTTCAACCTACTATATACCAAACTCAGTGCTCACTAACACTATATAAGAAAGTAATGCAAATTATAAGCTATACATTATGGAACAATATATCTTAAATCTTTTATTATATAGATATCATATGTTCGTATTGTCGATATACTTAACTTATTCTTATACGTTGCTATAATCACAGAGTTATGTAGAAGCAAACGCGGTAAATAAAACAATATAGCCGCCAAATTGACCAAAAAGATGATATAATTCATATTACATACAGATATATGACTTTCAATTATGTATATTTATTCTTAGAGTCTAGTAAGGTACACGTCTCACGCGGTTGTAACATATTTTTGATCAATTTCACATGGACGAATGCACAGGTAGCAGTTAATCACTACATAGTGTACCAATTCAAATAAAAAAAGAACCATTAAAATCGGTTCACAATTGACGAAAATATCGGTTAACATACATAAAAAAAATACATACAATCGAACATAGTAACCTCCTCCTTTTTCGAAGTCGGTTAAAAAGAAAGTCCTCTGTCAGTTTATCTATTCACGATAAAGTCAAAAACGACCATTTTCATGCCATTTTCACCAGTAGATAGAATGATGATTCATGGGGACGGTTTAGGTATACTTTGTCAAGGTTTTCATTTTATTATCGGGGCGGGACAACGTCTTCCGAGCCCGCTTGTAATCTGTCCGTAAAAGCCCCGTGGAAGTCGGTCCAACCAATTAGGAGATAGTAGCATATTGCGGATGAAGTCTTGAGTAACAAAATAAAATAGTCTAAGTTACTTCTTATAAGATGAGTTATCTGCCAGTGAAAGTCCCGTGAAAATTAGTTCAAGCATTACGGATATTCCACTGCAGCCGAAGGTGATTAAAAAATCTAAATTACTTTTTATGAGGTCTGCCATCTACCAGTGAATACCCCGTGAAAATCGGTCCAGCCATTTTGGAAATAGCCATGCGGACGAAACCGCGGACAAATAAAATAGAATATGTCAACCGCTATAATTTCGGCTATCTGACAGTAAAAAGTAAAATTCCCGTTAAAATAGGTCCATACAACAATACAACAATCGGTATTACCGATATTTTTTTAAATCTTTTTTTTATTCTACATTTGTAGAAAAAACGACACTAATAATAGAATAAGTTGACTATAGCTAACTTCAGGGTGTCAGTTTTTCGTGGCGGTGTGCGCGCGCATCGTAAAAATATTATTCTCATCATTTTTCCCTAACGCGCCAAAAGAGGTATAACTTCAAAAATGTTTAATAATCGCAAGCAAATGATTATAATAAGGAAATACTTTATTACAACATGGTAGTGTAATAAGACGAAACAATCCGACATTATATTGAGCACAAGCCTTTTGTTACTTCGCCCACGCCGTGGCAAATGAGGAATAACACTGCCTTATACAGTACGTAATTAAGGGTTCGTGTATTCGTGTAGGGCTGAATGACGTTGGTTTGTTCAGGTTATGATGTAGATAACTCGACCGCTATATACAAACGAGTTAAACATGGTTTATGGTTCACAACTTGCTATCTAAATTGGTGTTAATTTTATAAAACTGTATAAATTATTCGGTTTCTACGCTGGAGTTATTGTAAGTTCTAATGTCTATCACGCATATCTTTAATAAGTCTACTATCATATATATTAAATAAATCAATAGAAATGGTTTAACTGACTGGTCGTTGTTTGCTGCAGCCGTTTGACTGTTTTGGGAGCTACCCGTATAGAGGCCAGCAGCCCCGCGAGACTTGGTTTGCCTTTGTGTCTTTATAAAGGACTAACCTCTGCCCGCGACTTCGGACTTAATACTTACTATGGACTAATGCTAACAGGCAGCGGAAGCTCTCAAGATAAAAAAAACCCAATCCTTTCTTCTTTATTGGCGCTCCGCTCCTATTGGTCTTAGCGTGATAATATATAGCTTATAGTTCCTGAGATTACCCTCTACAACGTCACAAACTCACAAACTTTACCTTTTTTTTTTTTTTTCTTCGAACTGACTACGCTATTGACCAAGCAAGGTCTTAACAGCTTCACCGGACTACTAAGGCGAGCGCTTAAGGCACTCAGCCGATTTTACTTTGACAACTAGCTCAAGGGTGCGCGGCACACCTCGGCTTTGGCTGTTGCCTGATACAAGCAATTCGCGACCTATCTGAGCTAACCTAAGCTAAGCTAACTATTCATACATATACGAGTTGTTGAAACATATATGTGTACCAAGCATACATACCTCAACAACTCCTATATATATTTCGTATCGGATAATATTCTAAACTATTTCAGTTTGATAAGGGAAAAAAATAAAACCCTTCCACCTGCATGTGTAAGCGTGTATGCGTGCACGTGTGTGGAGGTGATATGTGTAGAACAACGCAGCAAAGTTAGCGTACGCGGTCGCGACGTCCACGTTCGGACCCTGCTGAAGCAGGTAATCGCGGAACCTAGCAGCATGTTCTAAATCGGCCATCCCGGTGACCTGAGGGGGACATTCTGCTTTATCTATACTATCGAACGCGGGAGGCAACCCGGGGCCTCTGTCGAGAGGAGGCATCGGAGTGGCGAGATCTGATTTTAAAGTGCGCGTGAGTCTCCAGTACGACAGGTGAGACGGCCGGAGATCCTCCAGAAGCCTGTCCCACTTGTCGCCCCGAATCTCAGAGATACGAGTTTTAACTAATTTACGTAGTGAGCGTAATCGATCGCGGTTCTCTACAGACGGGTAAGCGTCGTGAGCTCGAGTCGCGGCGTTCTTTTCCGTGATCAACGCTTTCACGTCGTCAGGGAGTATAAAGCGGCGATCATTCGCCGCTTGTACCTCTTTCGAGGTCTCTCTGACGGCGGTCTGAAGATAGTCGACCAGGGAATTGATAGCCGAATCCGCGTCGGCTCTAGACGTCAACACGTCTGGGATCCCGTCTAAAATGTCAGACGATGGATTTTCTTTAAAATAACGAGCTAAACTAACATAATCAGCCACCCTGACCGACGGAGGGGTGAAATCTGAATTGAAACCTAACTGTAATACGACCGGGCGGTGATCTGAATCAAGTTCGTGTACGACTTGTATGAGTCGTACCCGAAGCGTGATATTTTTTAAGAGAGCTATGTCTAAGACTGACGGGCGACAGTTGTCTTGATAGTGTGTGGGTTCCGGAGGGGCTATGACGTCAAATGCGAGGACCCTACCTAGTTTGTCGAGTATCCTCCCGTTACGAGAGGTTCTCGGACTATTCCAGATAACGTTCCCGCAGTTGAGGTCCCCCGCTATAATAACTGAATCTCCTAAGTTGAGCAGCGCTCGTAAATCTGTTTGTAACAACTCTTTGTTCGGCGAGAGGTACGCGGACACTAATACAATGGACGGATGACCGGTCATACCTAACGTACATACTGATACTTCCATATTGGTTAGAACGGGCGGATCTATCGGCATGCAATATAACGAACGCCTATAGTAAATTAAGGTGCCGCCCCCGCGGGTGACACGGTCATTTCTAACTATGTTGTAGTTCGCGATTCTGGGATTGCGCATTTTCGGTTTTAAAAGCGTCTCCTGGACGAGGAGAACGTCAATCTGTCTATCGCGTAAAAAGGCAGCTACTAAATCGCGCTGTGTCCTAAGAGATCTCGCGTTAAAAAACGAAAGAGATAGACCGCGCGGTTTTATCCTATTCATAGCCGTGAATTTTAATTAATTGAGTTTAAATTCTGGGAACGAACGATACGGTGTAAGCTCGCAGCAATACTCGGGTATTGCGCGAGCACGTTGAGCTTGCCCAAATCCTCCTCGGCCTGGAGGGCCGCGTTGAAGTTTAAAACTTCTTGTAGATCGTGCTCCCGGAATAGCTGGAAAAGCCAGCTCTCTCCGGTGAGCCCCATAGAGAAGGCGGGCGCGGCGCGTGTCGGCCGTGCCTGCGGGATAGGAGCCTGAGGCTTAGGAGCCTGAGGCCGGGGAGCCCAGGGGGCCAGAGGGGCCCGCCCGGGTTTTGGTGCGCGCGGCACAGAGGGTGGCGCGCGCGGAGTGGACGCGGGCGCTGCCGGGGCGCGAGAGGCACCCGGCAGGCCAGGGAAGGCCTCCACGGACATGAGAGGCGGAGGCGGAGGGCGGGCGGCGCGCACCGGTGCCCTAGGTGCCTGTCGCGCCTGGCGAGGGCGTTGTGTTCGCGGTGCGCGGGGACAGCCGCGATAGTTCGCGGGGTGGCCCGCGTTACCGCACAACACGCAGCTGGGAGGTTCTGGGGTGTCGGGAGTGCGCACGCACTCCTTAGTGGCATGATCCCCTAGGCACTTAACGCACCTGGGGCGGAGATGGCAATTCCTCGCCGAGTGGCCATAACTTTGGCAGTTATGACACTGCGACGGGGTATGAGTTTTTCGTGGCGGCTCCACGGTGATGCCGCTGAGACCACAGACTGAGGTGAGGCTAAAGATAGCCTTACCCTCTAAGGTACGGTCAAGGAGGACTAGAACCATGTTGTAAGGGGCGCGGGTGCGTGGGTGGTACATCCTATGTACCTCCCGAATCGGCAGATTTTTCTCCTTAAGGGAGGCGTTGACGTCGTCGACTGAGATCTCAGCCGGGACGCGACGAAGTACTACGCGAAGGAGTCGTTCCTCCTCTAATGCGAAAGTGAAAAAAGCTAACTTCGATTCCCTAAGGAACTTAGTTAGCGCACGGTGGTCGCTTATGGTGGGACACTTAACTTGAATGCCCGCCGGAGTGCTAAGGGCGGACGTGTAATTAATTTTCAAAACTTTGAGCTTATTCGAGATAGAGGTCCACTGGGACTTATCTTGAATCGTTACAGGGGGAGGTGGGCGGGGCTTCTTAGCCGCTACGGAACCCGATGCATCTGTCTGAGAGAGCGAGACAGAGGAAGAATTGGGCTTGCTCGCCCGCGGTCTTACGTTTGCCGGTATAGCCGGCACCCGAACGCCATCTATATTGGCGCATTTCTCGACCGGGCGTGCGGAGCCCTGGTCGGAGTCTGAAGAACGCGATCCGCGGCGTTTTTGATAGGTGACGGTTTTAAAACCGTCGTCTACGTGCGCAGAAGGCGCGGAGTGCGCTGAGGGCGCGGGGGTCGCGATTATTTCGGAGGTCGCGGTCGCGGGCAGCTCGTCGGACGCCGCCACGTCGAGCTCCATATCGGAGCCGGCCTCCGAGCTGGAGCTCGGTATGGGGATTTGTGAAATCCCTCTATCTACGTCGTTCAAAGCGGATTGCGGCGAGAGGGCCGCGAAAGAGTTAGCGGTCGCGACGCGAGAGACGTAATGCGTGTTCTCGGAGAACAACGCAGCAAAGTTAGCGTACGCGGTCGCGACGTCCACGTTCGGACCCTGCTGAAGCAGGTAATCGCGGAACCTAGCAGCATGTTCTAAATCGGCCATCCCGGTGACCTGAGGGGGGAGGGGGCCGCGAAACAACCTCCCTGCCTGAGGGGCAGGGGGGCACGCCAAACGTAAGTTATGGGACTATATCGAGTCCGGATTAATAGAGTTGTTTAAATTGAAACAAAAGACGAAAATAATACAAGAAATACGGCCGCGAGACAAGTAAATAAAATGTGTAAATAGACAACAAATAAATAAATAGATAATTAAATAAATAATTGAAAAGTAAATAAATATATAAAGAAATGACTGAAGGATTAAAGAAATACGTAAATAAATAGATAAATAACTAAGTAAACAATTAAGTATACCAAGAAATAAACAAGGCAATAAATAAATACAAAGGAAGGGTCTCACTCAATTCCAAGAAACAGAACGCAGGTGTGTCGGATCGGAACAATGAAAACGAACGCTCACGAAGTAATAACTGACGTCACTAAATCACGAGTATCGCGCAGCAAAGCGGACAACCATTCCCATTGACGGCCCGATCGGAACTCCGCCCGATCGGAACTCCCGACACAAACTTTACCCCTTTATAATATTAGTATAGATTATAATTGCGCGGAACCCTATTGTTTTAATAAAAGCTACTTCTTGAAAATCAACTATCTGCCGGGGAAAGTCCAGTCAAAATCGGTTCAACCGTTTTGCAGATTAACTGGAACAAACAGACACACAAAATTGTTATTAATTTTCTTGTTATAAGTATCGTCTATATAATTTCATATCCGTTTAGTAAAATGCAGTTATTTTGATACTAGCCTCTGCCCGCGACTTCGTTCGAGTGGAATAGTTAATTTGGACAAACGCTAACACGGAGCGGAAGCTCTCAAGAGGAAAAACAACCCGATTTTGAAATATTCTTCATTGAAACTCTGCTTCTATTGATCGCAGCGTGATGATATATAGCCTATAACATTCCTCGATAAATGAGCTATATAGCACTGAAATTTTTTTTCAAATCGGACCAGTAGCTCCTCAGATTACCCCTACAACGTTACAAACTCACAAACTTTACCTCTTTATAATATTAGTATAAATATAGTCTACAAACACACCTTAATTGTATTATTCATTAAAATGTAGATGTATATACACATATATATGTATATACAGGGTAAGGGCGGGTATATGTGGATTGCATAAACGCCCTCTACAGCTCAAGAACTGAAAGTTTCAACGTTAAAATAGGTACTTGCATGGCTCTTTTGAAGTAAGTACGCCAGTTACATTATATCGTTGGCCGCAGTGGGTAAGTACCCCGCATAGAAGCTTTTAACGTACTCGCAGGTTTCCTTCGCTGAGTGAACAGATGTAATTAATAAAAATAGAGTAATGTTAATAGACATTATTAAATATATCTCAATTTATATATTACAAGCGACTCGCGAATGACGTGTACTAATGTGGCTAAACGATTTAGATTTAGTCATAGAAGTTTCGTAAGTATTTCGAAAAAAACAACTTTTATAAAGGATATAAACTTACGATTTTGCGTCATGACATACTAGTAAGTGACCGACCGTATTGAGCTTGCGTCAGATTAGCGACGCGTAATATAGCGACCTGTGTATATGTAATATTTATATTTTGTATTGAGATTGCAGCCCGTCATGTTCTTTTTTAACTTTATTTTTGGCAACAAATATTTTAGACTATTACTGCCATTGTCAAGTGAGTATCAATATTAATAGGTTTCTTGATATAGTTTCAATGAACTAACAAGATGGTGGCCATCTTGTTAGAACTTTCCATGGAGTTTTTGCAGCATCTCAGAATTCATGGTCCGTGGTATTATTTTCCATTCACTTCACTTATGCACAATAAACAAACTATTTTACATAAAACACCACCAATTTTACACAATATAGAGTCAAGTAACACAAGATTATGAATAAAATATAAAAACCACTACATGACAAACCAAAATCCCGTCAGAAACTCCATCATCTGTTTGATTAATTCATAACCTTTATAAAATTGTATATAAAAATTGTTTTGAGTGCTAATAAATGTGTAAACCAGAATAATGATAATATTTCAATTTACAAATTATGACATTTAAATAATTCATACTATAATTGATTTAATTCTTTTTTTAAATAACACTAGCGGACCTGGCGGACGTTGTCCTGCCTTGATAATAAAAAAAATCCTAAAAGTCAACCGCAACGCCACCTACCGGGCCAGTTTTGAATCTAAACCATTCTCGGATCCACTGGAACACGCTCACAAAACTTCATCAAAATCGGTCCAGCCGTTTAGGAGGAGTTCAGTGACATACACACGCACAGAAGAAATTGATATATAAAGATAGTAATTCTATTAAGTTTTTACTTGTATCGGCAGTCAGAACTGCCTCGCCTTTTTTATACGCGTAATTTGAAAGCTGTGATAGCTTCCAAGATGTATATTGAAATGATTATTGGGTGAACGTTTCTTTGTACGTCCGCTTAGAATTTTTTGGCCGCCGTTACGTCTCACTGTAATTAAACTTAGCAATGTAAGCTCATAAAAAAACTTTTTACGTCTTGATTACGATGCATTGACTTTTGTTTAATTTGTATAAATATAATATATATGCATTCTTTATATATTTTTCAAGGAAAAAAAATCTATATGATTGTGTAAAACTATATCATAGTCCGTTGTGTATTTTAAAATATGTCGCGAAAAGCGACAGTATTGTAGACTTATTAAGGTCGATAACAAGGTAACGAAAACATAGATCTAACGCTTCTGTACTTTTTAGATTTTTATAAAAAAATGTTGCAAGTGTCTTGGAAAAAGTATTAAATACATTTCAATCATTTTTTAAAAGGTCCGTCTGTTTGCTTGAACACGCATCACTGTTAAAGTATGTAAGATATCCCTTAGTTTTTGTTTCATTAAAATCGGTTCACTCTTTCAAAAGTTATTGTAATTTTAATGACGACGCAACTTAAGTACGAGAGAAATTTAGGTAAGTAAATAAATGGATTTATTACATTCAAATAATTTTATTACTCACTGTTTTTTTACTGGACGGAGCCGCGGCTATAGCTAGTCTATACATATTATAAGAATGTAAATATGAAGTGGCTGTACTTTTTATCGTGAAAAAAATTGTTACAGGTGTCTAGAAATAAGTAATAGAATACATATTAATCATTTTTAGAAATGTCTGTCTGTCTGTATTAACACACATCTCTGCTAAAGTACTGGGTTCACAATAAAACCTCATATTAGAATTATAAAGCATATCCTCGGGAGTAACTTAGTCTTTATTTCATTAAAATCGGTCCAATCTATTAAAAGTTATTGTAATTTTAATGTCGCCGCGACTTAAGTATGAGAGAAAAGTAGATAATCAAATACATACATCAGGTTCCACGTGGACGAATTCGCGGGCACCGCTATTCCTTAATATAACTCTGTGTGTCGCCATTTAATATCAGGTAGCATTGTGCTCAAAAGATAAAACCTATAAGTGTATTTATTAATAAATATATATTCTTTGTTAAATCATATATTTTATAATGATCATACGTTAATAGGTCCACCGTGAAAATCCAACAATATAGTTTATATTACGCAAGAGATAAATACCACTATGAGGTTTACTCCGCCCAGTGACAGTAAGTAATCGGTAAGAACGTGGAACCCGGCCAAGAATAATAGTTAATACAGATTAACTTTCAAACATACACCGACTTATTAGTTTATTCAAAATTGTAATAATCATTTAATATTGTGATAAATTTTAAAGAATTCCTCTTTAATACATAATTTAAATTAATCACATTAACTCCCGAATTTATCTTATATGAAAGATAATTCGTGTCTAATTTTACTCCTGTTTTTTCTGAACAAACTGCACGATTTTGGCCTGATAGCTTTTACAACTTCATCGCGCTTTTTGCACGAAAATTGATGCAAGAGTTCTAAAATGGCCGGACTTTGACTTTGGGTTTTGCCTTACATACAATGTCGCGTATATGTATAACCATAAGTGTATGCGTTGGACAGACAACATATACATACATTTATATCACAAACGCGTACATTTATTTTGAATCTAGTAATTCTGGCTAAAACTAATACTAATCAAAAAAACAAAGAAAAGAAGGTCCCTTGAAGAAACTATATTACTACTATGTATATATGTATGTAGATGGGTGGCAGTGTGGTTTGTGTTGTTAGTTTTTGAACGCGCTGTCGCTGCATGATGCTAGCTGCGTGCTTAAGTTCGGGGTTTGAACCTAAACATGAGACACTGTTGAGGAGGGCCACGCTGGGTTCGCGGGAGCAAAGTTAACCGCCTGTCCATCACTTTGTTCTCGCGGAACGTACATTGTGACCAACAGTTTGTATGTACTTTACGCTCTTGACAGATATTATGGATCATATTACCTTTCACAATAGGTAGACTATATAATGCAAAAAGATTTTTTCAAATCCGACTATTAGATTCATATATTAGCGCGTGTAATCCAATAGGCTTTGAGCTTTACAATGTTAGTACAGATATTTGACGATTTATATATAAAAATTATGATTTATCAAAGTTAAAATAAATATATGTTGTCTGTCACATTTCTTACTAAATAAATACTAAATGGAAACAAAACTCTTCAAGTACAATTTTTATATATATAGTGCAAAAAAAATTGTTTCTTTTATTTTCTTTCAAGAATTTGCTACATAATCTTTAAATTATAAGGTATCCGGAGGGACTCTTTCCTCCGTTAGATACGAATACCTCAAGGCTTCTTCCTGCGAATTGTTGAACATTAAAACAAACTTACCGAATATAAAGCATTTTACCCAAAACATTACTTTAATAAGTTTTTGTCCTGTCATTTAATGTAACAAAGAGATGAGAAAAGAGGAGACAAACTTTTATGTTATGAACATAAACGTGTATTTGTTACTGGGTGATAAATTATATATGTACTAACTTCTACCCGCGACTTCGTACGTATTGAATAGTTACTTTGGGCTAACATTACTACGCAGCCGAAACTCTCAAAAGGAAAAGAATAAACCCCGATTTTGAAAAATTCTTCATTAGTACTCCGCTGTTTTTTGTCTTAACGTTGATATATAGCTTATAGTATTCCTTGATCAATGAGCTATCTAACACTGAAATAATTTTTCTAATCAGATCAGTAGTTCCTGAGATTAGCGCGTTCAACCAAACAAACCCTTCACCTTTATAATATTAGTATTGTATTTGGAATTAAGTGGCCGCTTGTAAAATGCTATAAAAACTAAAACATTCTTTATTTTTTATTTATTTGTACGCGATAATCATCGGTCACATTGGAAAAAATATTTTCACATTTTATTGTCAATTTCTTGAGGAAGATTATAGTTTATGTAATATCATGATATGACAATTAAGAGCGGAGTAATTATCGCAAAGAATGTAGGTCAGAAAGTACGCTAAGCAACAGTGAATTGAGTGTACGGGTGTATCATTTTTTTTTGGTCGAACCAACTAACACTATTTGTTCTGATGGGATTTTACACCTACACCGGACTATAATAGCGACATACTATGATCGTCGTTTTGAAGTTTGCTCGCTCGCTAGATTTCATATAAATTAATAACTACGTTTGAAACCGCAAATTGCTGATCTTTATTGTCAATAGTGACTTCCAGTTAGTCCTAAAATGTATCGAGTATATAATTTTAGAACACAGAATGAATTAAATACAGACTTATAAATTATATATATTTATGTGCTACATATCTATTTGACTACTACTGTATCTAATTATATAATATGGTCACGTGAACAAAATTTATTACGCTTTTACTTAAAAAGTCAAAAATCAGCTCCGTTCAAGAGAATACCCTAATGGATTATAATTATTGACAACACAATTCGACATTTATATTTTTAAAGCTATATATAATTGATTAGATGTTACCAGCGACTCCGCACGCGTTTTTTTTAAATATATTAAATAAATGTAAAATTGTGAGTATATGTGTAAATTACAGAAACGCTGTTTCAAAAATATTTGTAAGTGACGCAGCGGATGCTCTCAGAAGGAAAAAATAGCCCGATTTTGAAACATTCTTCATTGGTGTCCCGCTCCATTGGTCTTAACGTGAAGATGTGTAGCCTTCCTCGATAAATGAGCTATTTAACACCGAAAGATTTTTTCAAATCGGGCCGGTAGTTCTTGAGTTCTTGATATTAGCGCGTTCAACCATACAAACAAACAAACTCTTCAGCTTTATATATTAGTATTGATTTATATCCTATACCTATATATCATCGCTGGCTAGCACAACTATCACCTCCAGCAAACTCGCGTCAACACCTAATGCAACACATTGATTACATTTTTTTTCGTAAATGAATCGACAATTGACGTTGCTATTGTAATATGTCAAAACCGCCATTATATCTTTCCGCTCTAATAAATGGCGTATAGTACCAAACAGCGCTGCGTATAGGGGGCCGAGAGTCAATAAAATTCAAAATATCCTTTATTCAATTTAGGCCCTGATAAGGCGCTCATGAACGTCAAAGCTACCACCGGTTCGGAAAACAACCCAGTCATCGAGAAGAACCGGCATGAAACTCGATCTGGTTTAACTTTTCATGTTATATATTTTTACAAAACATAAATAGTTACATTCGTTATTAGTGGATGCACAGAGATGGGCTTCATTTCGTCATTTTAAAAGCAAGTGAAACCGAAGTCCAAGCTAGTAACATTATAAAAAATCTGTTTCGTGTATGTTTTAATATATGGTGCATTAACAATCAAAACAATATTACTTAGGTGTGTTTATTTAAATCTATTAGTGGTTTTAACTGTTTGAATACCATACATCTGAGAGAACGCGGTTGTCATCGCGTGTGTGGTCCGTCTACATTTTAAACAGCTGCTAACTCGATATCTATATGTTAATACTAGCTTCTACTGGCCACTTCATTCGCGTGAAATAGTTACTTTGGGCTAACACGCAGCGGAAGTTCTCAAAAGCAAAAATAAAACGATATAGAAACATTCTTCATTGGTGCTCCGCTCCTATTGGTCTTAGAGTAATAATATATAGCGTTTAGCCTTCCTTGATAAATGAGCTCTCTAAGACTGAAAAAAACAAATCTGACCAGTAGGTAGTTTGGGGTGTAAGGAGTGTCGAATAACATCATAACACTTGAGACACCAAAGCCAACCTCACCTGCACGTGGTGCTCCCTGCTGAATAACGAACGAGGCAATGGAGAAAGCGGGTTGTTAGGGTTTTACAGCCTGACTGGGTCGCAACCACCATGTATAAGGCGAAAAGGCCCGTAATAGTGATTCGCTTCTGCGGGTCGCGTTTCGGGATTAGCCTGCGTATATCCAGCTTTTTGCAGGCCGACATGATAGTGGCGACCGGCGATGAATAGTGTGTCACTCGGTGGTCGCCATTGTTTTTGGATTGTACTGTGCTTACCATCAGGCAAAGTGCTGTCATTTTGCCGTGCTACAAAAAAAAAAGAAAAAAAGTAGTTCCTGAAATTACCCCCTACAACCTCACAATCTTTACCTCTTTATAATATTAGTATAGATGTGAAGTCATTGAAGAAAATGTTGTACACCTTATCAAGAAAATTGCACATACGGAGGCGTGTGAAATCTGGCATAGAGTTGATGTGGGCAAAAAGTACAGAATAATAAAATATCTGTGTATTAATTAATTTTTTACAAATACATTAAATTTTGTAGAAAGGAACATTTATTGTGCAGATTCATACCCAATTTCAAACATATATAAGTCTGTGGTCAAACAATCGCTCTAAGTAGATATAACTATAAAAATTATAAATGTTATACGTAATTTAATAAGTTGAAAATTAATGCATAATGATGTACTTGTACACTCTTGCACTGAAGTAATAGAACAAAATAAAAATAAAATGTATATAATGATTTTAGGAACAGGATGTCGAAGGCATTACATTTTAAAAACATAGAATCATGGTCGAATTTGGACTACTGCATGAGCACTACTTCTTAGTTACTTCGTGAAACAATTACTGACAATGTTATAATAGTAATTAAATTACATCTATGTAATTGTATCTTATCTTAAACAATTTTATATATGCAAATGAATACTACATTTTCTTCGCACGGATATATTAATGGAAAAAAGCACTAAATCATTACAGTATGACTATATGATGTAATAAAAAGGCAACTGTAAGGTAATGTATCAATTCTGCACTGAAAATAACCTTACATCCGCTAAAAATGACTAACGAATGTAAATATACTATTCAGAATATACTATATACTTATTACAAAAATATTTTTTTTTATAACATAGGCGGCAAACGAACACGTGGGTCACCTGATGTTAAGTGATCACCACCGTGCAACGCCAGAGGAGTCGCAAGTGCGTTTCCAGCCTGTGTTTGGAAGGAGGGTAGAGGGAGGAGAGGGAGAGGGGACGGGGAATGGGGAAGGGAAGTGGGCCTCCGGCGCTCTCACTGACCGAACGAAACGTAACAATGCAAGCACTGTTACTTCACGTCGGTTTTCTGTGGATCGGGTGGTAGTACCCCGAGTGAGCCGACCCATTCATGCTGAAACCAGTAATAGCTTCAGCGCGGCTCTACCACCTACAGAATAAAAAAGAATAAACCTAATGGAGTATCTTTTTGAATTTTCTCGATGATTGGTATATTTTTGGAACTGGTGATAATGTTCTTTTCATAAGTACTTTCTTAATACCAAAATTCAAAACAGTATTTGTTGCTCTGATTTTGAATATTGATATTTGAATATTACAATTAAAAATTGTGTTTTATATTCTATTTGATTTAATGTTTGTTTTGTTTCTTATAAGACTGTTTACTAGATAACATTTCAATAGCTACGTTTTCCAGTGTAATATATTTTTAATGAAAATACGGCTTAATTGGACCTCCAATCAGGTCAATACTACTGAACGTTTCGGCATAGAACTATGACCATTTAATGTGAATTTTAAGTGGTGTTAGGCTACTTATTTTGTGGTTTCGATTGCCTGTAAATTGAAGATTGTAATTTTATTTGTTAGTTTAGAATTTTTACATTTAATTTAGAATATTTTAAATCGAAAGGATTAGAATTTTAGACATCCGATAGTTATAGACTGGAATTTCATTAAATCATTACTCATTGTGCTTATATTGTGCGGTCCTAAGAAACGGAATGCGCTTTATAATGACCCTCACAATTACAAGCACGTGTTATTAAATTAAATGACGCATATATGGTTGTTCTAATGGCCGCAGTAAGATATGGCGTTACGCTGTCCGTTGTATTATGGAACTCAGCGGGGGCTTAGAGTAAACATGTGACACACGGTTAATAAGAATAAACAATAAATGTTTGGACGTAATATATTCATTATTAATATTTATACCATTGACGTATAACAACCCAAGACACATGATCTCGAATAAAAGTAGTGCTCAAAAACGTCTCGCAGAAACTCCCCAATATACATACGTACAAAATTATGCACTCGTTTTTGTGTGCCGGCTGTGAGGCGTTAAGTGTGCATCTTGTGGTTTTCTATATCAATGATTTATACCTTACTAGCAAGCCGGTCAGACGTTGTCCTACCTTGATAATAATAAAAAATCTAAAATTCAACCGCAGCGCCACCAACTGGTTCCAATTACAACACTGGAACACGCATACAAAATTTCATTAAATTCGGTCTAGCCGTTTAGGAGGAGTTTAGTGACATACACACGCACACAATTTCGCCTAGTGATAAATAACGATATGGTGAATAAGATGGTAAAAACTGAGAACGGTACTGGTTATCAAATGCAGCTGAAACACCTACGCTTGGTGACAGATTTTCAACTTGAAGGTAGCTAGCCAAACAAGCTTAGAAAAAGTCCTACCATCATGCTATGATTTCAGTACTATGTTTTTCTTCACCGAAAACACCAAATCAGTCACAAGTATTAAAACCTACGTCAATGGACGCGGTGACCAAAAATGCCAAGCACTGAGCCGCCATCATTTCAAAGTGACGCCTAGTTTGTATCGTTTTCTTTCTTAAGAAGTCAAATTAAACTGTTTTGTATTAACTGTTGACTTTTGTATGGTAATTATTCCGTAATAGTTGTAGCAAGGTGCTAAATCGTCCCAATAAAAAGGTTATAAAATGCAAGAAGAATTACCTATTATCATCATCATCGTTAATTACCCTTATCCCACCTAAGTAGGGTCGGCACAACATGTTTTCTTTTTCCACTCTCTCCTGTCAAATGTCATCGCAGTATTCCAACCTTTTACGCACATATCACTTTTCACGCAGTCCATCCATACCTTTTCGGTCTTCCTCTACTCGTATATCAGTCCACCATCATACTCAGCACTTTTCTATTTACATGGTTATCATCTCTACTCATGACATACCCAACATGCTAACCTATTACTCCTCAACTTCTCTGTCACTGGTGCTATTTTCAAATTCCACTGATATACTAATTCTTAATTGTCCATTCTAGTTACACCACACATCCACCTTAACATTCGCATCTCTGCCATATGTAATTTTCTCTCATCCGTCTATTTCGTTCGTAAGCACTCAGATGCATACAGTAAAAATAATTTCCTGTATTTTACTAAAAAAATCCATAGATTAAATAATTGAAAAATCGTTCTTTAAGCTTTATAATTTCAATATTACTTAGTTTCAAATTTGTAAATTTGTACTTTTTTTTTATTAATAAGGAAATGTTTGTTTTGTTCCATTTTGAATATTGTATAATGGTAAACAGAGTACAATAATTTGTTACCCATTCTGGTCACCTGTGTGTCACACAACAGTTGATGTAAACACACGTACATTACTAACGTCACAATAATTTTACAATTAATACTATAAAATAAGTTTTATTAATTTTATGTGATTAATAATGTTACTGTCTAAGAAACTTTGGTTACACAGTTCTATGAAAACTATTTGGAATGTATCAAAATTAATTGTATTTCGGTGTCTTTTTATTTTGTACATAAAATTACATATTCATTATGCATTTTTATAGTAATAATATTTGGTCAATAAATAAGTTCAAGAATTTTTTATACACATAAAAATCAATAGCAGAATGTATGTATGACTTTAGAATGACTACATCTATTTGGCTGATGTTTTTTTTGTTTTATTTGTAATTATATGGACAAGGCTTTCACGGAAGAACAATTTGAATAATCGCATAGAAAAGTAAAAAATTGTGTTAAGAATCATCGTATAAAAAATGAGTAAATGAGTGAAACAGGAGACAGTAAGGAGATTTTCGAAATATTGATAGAATTGACAGATTGATGTTTAGTTGATCGATATCAATTTTATTTAATTACACGGTAGTAATTTATAGTGAAGATCTATATATAGAAGGGATACGTTTCGTTTGAATATTTTTGTACAATATTACTGGAAACAAACTCATATCTGCGTCTTGAATTTACTTACATATATTAAGAATATAGTGTACAGTTCATTACAGGATTACCTACAAGTCGGCTTTTAACTACGAATATTATATACACATGCAGTCCTCGGGAGCCTTTTATGACCGAGCATAGGACTGTAGTCCATTTGAAGTTAATTCTACATAGATATACGCCTGTTTGCTAAAAATATAATAAATCTGGAGTCTAATACGCTAGGGCATGATTTTTCTTCAAAGCATGAAAAGCGCTTGGTTGTTTCTGGTCTCCTAATTTGTTATTTATAAGTATACAGTATGGATATACATTCATAAGTATTTCTACATAACAAAACCAATACAAAAGGCCTAAAGAATCCTTTGCAGGCAATTTTCGTATTGACTTGAGCATCAACCTACACATTAAGACTATTTCCAAAAACTTTACTCCACTCCACTGATCATATCGTATTGAAGTAAATTCATAGTCGCTTGAAAGTTACTGCCAGCTCATCAACCTATAAAAAACCGAAAAAAAATCAAAACTAAAACGTGGCGCCACCTATAAGATATCTATAACAGTCTGTACTACAGTTTTCTGTCAACAAGCAAATTGTTTTTTTTATGTCATAGGAGACAAACGAAAAAGCCGGTTACGTGATATTAAGTGATCACCTCCGTTCATAGACACTAACAACACTAGAGAAGTCGCAAATGCGTTTCCACCCTTAGGGGGAAGGGATAGGGGAGGGAGAGGGAGAGGAGAGACGAAAGGGGAGGGGAGGTGGGCTTCCGGCACTTTCACTGACCGAACGAAACGAAAACTGTTACTTCACGTCGGTTTTCTATGAGAGGGTGGTACTACCCAGGGCGAGCCGACCCATTCATGCTGAAACCAGTAATGGCTCAGCGGGGTTTTCCCACCTAAATCAACAGTCCGGTGAAGCTGTAAAGGCCTTACAAGGCCAGTAGCGTAGTCAGTTCGAAAAAAAAAACCTAAATCAATTTAAAGCGGCATCTGTTCGAGAGTGACAAAACTTACAATTAATAACAATAACCAACATTGCCAAAAATTTAATTTGTAATTTAATATATTGCGGCTATTACTAGCAATATAAATCCTATCTTCAAGTTGGACCAAATTATACATAAATGCCAACTTTCATAAATATCGATTGAATAGTTTCGGAGTTCATAGTGGACAACTGTAACAATACTTTTTTTTTAATTGTAGCATGGCAACATCACATCACTGTGCCTAATGGTAAGCACAGTACAATGCAAAAACAATGGCGACCACCAAATGACACACTAGCGAAAAATTGGATATGCACAAGCTGATCCCGAAACGCGACTCGCAGAAGCATATCACTATGACGAGCTATTTCGCCATATGCATGGTGGTTGCAACCCAGTCAGGCTGTAAAACCCTACTACCCCGCTTTCACCATTGCCTCGTTCGTTATTCAGCAGGGTGCACCACGTACAGGTGAGGTTGGCTTGGATGTTTCAAGTCTTAGATGTTATTCGACACCCCTTACACCCCATTCGGACAATAGAGGAGTCAGTATTATATCAGCCCTTGCGAGTTTAACTTGTTTTCATAGTTTGCGCACACACCTGAAAAGTTCAGTCGACGCAAAGACCGCTTGATGTAATTTGAAAATATGTATTAGCTCTATAACATTACCTATTCGGTGTAGTACAGTTATTTTAATTGACCCTATACAATAAACCATAAAATTATTTAATTTCACAGATGCGTTGCTTTCAACGCAATATTAAATTACATGTAATATGCAATATCCGCAGTAGATATTACGTCTGTAATTTAACATTAATTGGTATAATTTGTTACAAGCATAAGGTATACCCCGCACACCTCCGGGAACACATTTTAATGATACGCCATTAATAAAACTCAATAATTAATACACAACTTATGTTAAAGAATGTCCTCCACACATATTGTGTAGCTATTCTTAGCTAGTATAGCTTTCATTATGTATATTACAGTTTGTATGTCAAGAATTGCATGTTTTTCCAAAATTCTTTATTTTATATTTACTTTTAACATTTACAAGTAAGGCTAAACATTTTTGCTTCCGTAAGTTCACTTCATGTACTTTTGTTGAGTATCCATAAATGCAGTGATTCCCAAACTTTTTAAACAACAAAACTCAAAATAGGTTTCTTATATTTTAAGAAGCGACTAATTGAGATATAATGAATGAAAAGAAGACAATTTAATTCAAAATTGAAATATAACTCATTGTTGCACCCGTAGTTACAGAAATACGGAACATTTGAGTAACGCTTGAATACATTTTAGGGGTCGTTACCATAAAATATGAATCATACGCTTTAGTTTCATGATAATTATGACTCTGTTTTGTCTTTATACTTTACTAGCTTCTGCCCGCGACTTTGTCCCCGTGGAATAGTTACTTTGGGCTTGTTTAACGTCAACACGCAGTGGAAGTTCTCAAAAGAAAAAAAAAACGATTTTGAAGCATTATTCATTTGTGCTCTGTTCCTATTTGTCTTAGCGTGATATATAATCTATAGCCTTCCTTGATAAATGAGCTATCTAACGTTAAAATAATTTTTCAAATCGGAACAGTAGTTCCTGAGATTAGCGCCTTCAACCAAACAAACAAACCCTCCATCTTTATAATATTAGTATAGATATGATTATTTTTATATCTCTTGCCATTTTTATTTGTTAATATTTAATTATTTTATCACAAAATAATATCTATCAATCATTACTAAAAAGACAACAAACAAAAAGAAATAACGTTATTACCGAATCGCCCCGAGAGATCGTTCAATTATTTCGCCGTGATTGGAAAACTAAATTCGTAAATCATAATAAGATCGGTTGTATACAGAAAAGATTAATGATGAGAAATATTTTCTATAATGGATTTATTAAATTGATCTCCGTCTGTCCATGAAACAATAATTATACCCAAATTGCATGAATGTTGTTAACGGTGACTTATTTGAAAACGGATTTTGAATACTCCATCACAAACGACTATTTTACCATATTATTTGCGATTTCATTTATAAGTTGTCAAAATTAGTAGTGTAACAAAAAATCCTGTCCTTACCTCCTAATACCATAAGTGTGATTGTGAGTTTGTTTGCTTATTTATTACGCTTTTGGTTTTTTTTGTCGAACTGACTACGCTATTGACCTAACAAGGTCTTAACAGCTTAATCTAACTGCTTACGCTTTTGTAGTCTGGTGAACTACTACGCTACTGGCCTGTCCAGGTAAATAGCGTAGTCAGTTCGAAAAAAAAAACGCTTTCACGCCTTAATTACTGAGCCGATCATCGTGAAATGTTGCATAGAAAATTCCATAAAAGTATCTTAAGTGATACAATAGTATCTTTTATTACATTTATCTGAAAGAAGCGTCAAATAAAAGCTAACTTGTTAAAAGCTACCTTATATTATTAAGATTATAGGGTTGAGACTACAGCTATATGTGAAGTTTGAATAAAAGTATGGCATTATAGTCGCAATTAAATGTATGTGTACACTATAATGGGGTTAATAAAATATGTGCAAATTATTTTTGTTTGGTTGAAATATAAAACTATAAAGTTCTTTCTTAGATAAAAGTGTGCTAAAAGTATAAAAAAGCGTTTTTAATCATTATTACATCATCATGACATAAATTAAAAGTTACATTTTAAATCTGACTAATTTATATAAACAAATTTGTTTTTCTATCTGCTGGAATCTATCTGGAAAACAGCCTTACCGATTTTTATTAAATTTCGAACTCGTGATGCATATACAATTTGGTAAATCCATAAATTATAATAAAAAATTAAATAACACATTTAGAAATCGTAGATTAATATTAGAGAAATACTTTCAATTTACCCAGAACTTACGTTAATGATATCTGTACCCAGAAATTACATTTCATTCCAAAACATTTCATTTAGAAATACAATAACCTTAAAATTACGAGAGAAAATAAAATATGAAAGAGATACGACTCTTGAATCTATAGCTATATTCCTGCAATGGAAGACAGCCTTTACTCACAAACGGCTTTTTTACGGGAGCAATATCATTTATAATTATTTTATAGTATCGATTTGGTGTTTGTATAATTCATATTTTACTGTTAGCAATTTAAAAATACACGCTGTTATGAAACTGCAATTTATAGTTGATTGAGCGCCTTTTAAAATTCACTGTCGTATAAAAAATATGTTAAAAAAAACAGTTTCGTTTCACACTTTATTTAATTTTACTTGGGAATTCAATTTTCATCGTGCAATAAAGATATGTGATTTAATGTATACGTATGAACCGTGCGTTTAGGCTGTAAAGCTTACCGCTTTACTTACGCCGTTAACTCGAGGGCTCTGGGGTCAGATATAAATTGTACACAGGTGATAGTTCGACGTTTGATAGTATCGGGTGTGTACTCGTTTCTTTTAAAATTTATCTATATTACTTTCGTGCTTCATCCAGACAATATACATAAAAATATAGACGACATTTTATCCCTATACTAATTATAGAGAAGCAACAGTTGTTTATTCTTACACAATTGCGGTAACAATAATTGAAAATGTTAAAAATTAAAAGATAAACCCCAAAGGCGCTTCTAGTAAAATAATATAAAAAAACTCTTCCATAGCTTCTAAGGTTTATTATATACGACTATAAGCAATATGTCACGTTATGTAATATGTATATCAATGTATAACTATGATTAATGCACTATTATGGCCGGATAAATCCGTGACCGATTGCAATTACGTTCCACATCAAAATGGATTATTCAAATAATGATTTATATGAATAAAAGTATAATTTAAGCGCGCGATCCATTCGGTTTAATGAACCTTTGACTGTTCTGGTGGAGGTCAATTATTTATAAGATTATTGCATTTTAATTTTAGTTACGAATATTATGTGCATCAGAAGATAATATACTAGCTTCTGCTCGCGACGTCGTCCACGTGGTAAGTTACTTTGGGATAACGCCAACACGCAGCGGAAGCACTAAATAAAAAAAAATTGAGCCGTCACGGGACGCCTGGCAGATGTGAAACATCGAAATTGTTCGAATCGAACGAATCTCAAATTCTCAAAATACACTTTACGTATGCGAGCTCAGTGCGGTAAGAGAGATTCCACAGTGTTGCTTCCGCATGGCATCGCGTCGCCACGTCCCTCACACTCGCCACGCCAACAATCAGATTTACCCGCGCCTATAGATATATCAAATAAAAAACGATTTTGAAATATTCTTCATAGGTGCCCGCTCCTTATCGTCCTTAGCTTGGTCTTAGCGTATATAGCCTTCCTCGATAAATTACCTATCTAACACTAAAATATTTTTTCAAATTGAACCAGCCGTTCTTGAGGTTAGCGCGTTCAACGAAACAAACCCTCCAGCCTTGTAACATTGGTAGTGATATATGAGATAAGTAAAATAAAAATGTATGTATATATTGGTAGGTACATCGGATATGTCTATTTATCGTGCAATCTAATATATTAGTAGTGTAATTAATCAAATATATATTTAAAAAAATATCTTTAGTTCATTGATTGAAAACGACAGTGGTATACAGAAGAACGTAGGAATCGAAAGGTGTTTGGAGTCACTTGTGACCCACACGGACGCCTATGAAACTAAAGTGATAGAATAGGATAGGATAGTGCTGGGCTACGAAAGGAGGCAGCTGGTGTGTACCCAGTCTGTCTCCCTATTAGGAAGGAGCTCGGCGGCCACCTTCCGCCGAGCGGACCGTTGGGGCGGCTATCCAAGGGGACTAGCATAGTTCGATCCCTTGCCGCCTCAACAATACGGTCGGACGGTACACCGTGGGGTTTTAGTCCGTGCGAATCGGACATAACCCACTCTCTCCCCCGAGGGGGTGGCGTATCCATAAGGAATTTCCCCACATTAATGAAAAAAAAAAGGGCTACGAAAGAGACGGATGAGGGAAGATAATATGTGGCAGAGATGCGAATGTATGCGGATGTTTTTTTTATTACCAGAATGGATAATATTAATAGAATATAATATGAATGACTATATAAAAGGAAAAAAAAATTCTTTCATATTTTGTGCTCAGTACATACAATATATTGGTAAGTTAAAAAACGAAGATGTGGGTATCAGGTTGTTGTGAACAAAAGTGTACAATTAACGTAAATTATTTTATTATCTGTATTGCTCACACTTTAATGGTATTTTACTAATAGGAGTAGTTTCACCAAAACTCTTCATGCTGGCGCCAACTCTTCGTCTAAAAAGCCTTACGAATTTTCCTTTACACTTCTATGTTAATTTAAAATAATTTAATTTTAATTAAATTAATAATTAAATTTAATTTTTCTATTGCAGGTAAGTCGCTCCATTCCCAACGCCCAGGATCAATTACATCGCAACAATTTTGTGTGAGTCTTTTTTTGCCATCGGGAAAGCCGATATCATCTGACCTACTAAAATACCTTTGCCCTTACAAGACCTTGTTAAAAATACGAATCAGCCTTTTCGGTCTCAAATTGCCGGATGCTTTTTCACATTATTGATAATTTACTTTTTATAAAATCTAATTCCTTATAATGGAAGTTTATTTTTATTAAGTTTTATTTATGTTTAATTTTCTTTTGGTAAAAAATAATTCGGATACATTCGATTTAAATGAAGTTTAGTACGCAAATTAGATAGACTTTTTAATGTACAAAAATATATTATACGACCTATGCTAGGAGTCGTGTTAGCACGAGCTACGTTACCTACATAGCTCGACCATGCTATATTTTCTAAATGTCATTTTTTAACTACATTTTTAATGGCAAAAGTGGTAGTATGATCTTAGATAGCCTATATAGCCTTCGTTAGTACATAGGTTATAACGTACAGAAAGAATTCTTCAAATCTGACTTTTAATTTCGAATATCAGCGCGTTCAGACAAACATAATATAATTATAAATAATGCATATATATAAAGGCTTACTAAAAGTCGCCAGACTAATACCGGAGTTAGAATTCAGGAATACAGGACTGATAAAGGCGATAGATGAACGACGAAAA
The DNA here is from genome assembly GCA_015888305.1 of Antheraea pernyi. Lineage (NCBI taxonomy): Eukaryota > Metazoa > Arthropoda > Insecta > Lepidoptera > Saturniidae > Antheraea > Antheraea pernyi. The sequence continues at coordinate 231,951 of MU158788.1, read as the reverse complement.
ATGTCTTTGTTGTTGATTTTTCTATGATTAGTGTTTATTACTTACTACAAGTCAAAAAAAGTCCAGTCATCTGAGAACAAATTCCTGTATCTATAACGATGTATTTCATCTCTGTCAATAATCCTCGTTTTTTATATCATAGGAGGCAAAGGAACAGGGGGGTCATCTGATGCTAAGTGATCACCACCGTCCATAGACACTTGCGACACATGGAGTGTCGCAAGTGCGTTGCTAGCCTGTGTTTGGGGGAGGGGAGGTGAGATGTTCATCCGGCGCTCTCACTGACCTAACGAAACGCGACAATGCAAGTACTATTACTTCACGTCGGTGTTTCTGTGAGAGTGGTACTACCCCGGGCGAATCGACCCATTCATGCTGAAACCAGTAATAGTTTCACCTACAAAAACCTCTTATATAGTGCACAATATACTAGCATCGTTAAAGCATCAGCCTACAACAATATCTACAATTAATTATTGCATTATTGTAACAGAAACTACTGTTCAAAAGCACTTTAACATATTTAAAGACCTCTCTTAGATATCTAAATGTGAGATAACTTAGGTACAAACCCAAACAAATAAATATTAAGACATATGCGTCCAAACCTCGTAACGTAAACTGTTGAAGTTGAGTCAATATTTGTGTATAGTCTACACGAGGACACTGCCAAAAAATGTAAACTAAGTAAATAAATTCCTCATACCTCTGTTATCTTATGAGTTTCATATAAATATAAAATCAATGATTTTGTAATGGGTATTGATTCACTCATATAATAACATGCGAAAGTATTTTAAGGACAAGATTTTTATACAATAAATAACAAACTGATAATAAATAGGTAATAAAAAATACACATATGCGGTTTACATACGTCAAAAGCGAAACCTTCAAAAAGTGATAAAATCTTTGTAATACGTAGATACACACACACGCGTACCAACATATGTACAAATATACAATCAGGAGACCGCGAATACATATATAAGAAGAAATACTGTGTAACGTATTCTATCCCGTTCTCTCGCATGTTATATCTTACAGATGTATATGTTTTTCTCTTTTTAATGCCGGTATTTCAAAGACACGTGTCAAAGGTATGTCATAAGGAGAATTGAATGTCATATGATTGAAGATGTCAGAAACTTAAAATGACCCGCAAAAAAAGTTGTTGATTCGACTAAAATTATGAAGCATTTTTTAAATCGATGAAATATTATATACAAACGTCATTCGAGCTTATCAAACTCCGATAATCTGACTTTCATTATTATCTATATAGGTACTATAAATTGGGGAGGATAAAATAGTTTGGCTCCTTTTATGTTTTGTTTGTTTGTTTCTTTATTTATTTTTAACTTTATTTAATAAATTTATGTTTAACAATTATGGACGAGCTTTAATGTTATCACTAACATGTTTTTTTGTTTTTCATACATATTTGTACATCTATTCTTCATACTTTATGCTCCTTACATTTATAACCGACAATGTTAGTAGTAATAATTAATAGAGTTTTTATAATTAAAAAAAACAGGTAAACATAATTCTATGTTAACACTTCTTCTTACCCTTATCCCACATAAGTAGAGTCGGTACAACATGTTTGTCATGTTGTAGTATATGATTTGGCTTAATTTTTACGATCGGCCGCCTGCCCGACATCAACCCTCCTTGGGATTCTTTTATTGTACCACTGTATTTATGATTATTATTATATAGTTACGAAGTCTGATGGACTCTTTTAGCCTTACAAGTTTTCGTTCCGGTTAAAAACGAAGTTCTTCAAGAGTATGGTTTCCTTGTTATATTGCAATTTTTATGTAACAGAAAACTAGCCCACTTTAGACTATTCCCGTGAACTGCATTTTCTGGATTTTTCAGGATTCGTGGTTTCAGAATTTTCTCAGTAATAGTAATATAATATTAGATATAATAAACCATTATAAAAATATAAAATATGAAAACTATAATAGAAAAACAAATGCAAATAAAAAAAATGTATGCATTAACAAAGCAAAAAATTCTTTCTACATTAATTTATGTTTAAAATGTACAGCTTTCTGAAAGCGAACCGCACATCGCATCCCTCGAGAACCTTTTACCTTCATTACGCCTAATGGCTACCCTTTACATTTCCATCTTTGTAATGACTTACAGTATATTACAAAATGACATTTCACGAAATTAGAAACATATCTAATTTGTATTTCATTTTTTTTCCGATACCGTTTTGTTCGTACTAGTAGTCATCGTGGAGAAAAGTCGACTACAGTAAGGGACGCAAAGTTTTTTTTCAGGTTAATATATAGGTTTTTTTTTCTAATTAATAGAAGCTCTATTGAGTATTGTACAAATCTTGTAGATTGTATAAGTAAGGAGCGTGAAGTATAATGAACAGTCACCTATAAATAAAAGTTCTTTGACTGGTCGTATTACCATAAGTTATCGTTTAAATACAATAATGGATTTAATGGCAATTTGTATACTTTTTCACGTTTCTTTTACGTAACGTAGTACAGTCTAAAAACAACGAGCAGTCGCTGCCATGTTAGCTTACGAATTTGTCGACATTGGACACTCACTGATTAATCCCAAAAAACGTTTTATAATTGAGTCACACAGCATTTATTACCATACGCGTAGTACCTGGCTTTAGATCTGACATGTCGGGGTCACAATCGTATATCTTATCGTATATCGGTGTCTAACGCAGTCATTGCGCTGTGCAATAGAAACAACGCTCTACAAAACCGAAGCATGCCGTCCTTAGTCACTCGCTCTTCTCTCCGACGTACCAAATCAAATGCCGGATACTGTAAGGTGATAGAGATACAGTATTTATAATTAAACTATTAACACAAATGGGCATCGAACCTTCTGTACTTTTATATTTTGTTACCAAACAATTATTGTAAAGGACCATCTGCCATAACGATAAAGGTGCATTTCTATTAACAAAGGCAAATTTCGTCACCTTCCAAGGTGTTCATTTTCGGACATTTTGTTTAATAACGGAATATTCGACCTGATAGAGATCAATTGCCCGCTCGTTCATGTGGGACAGATGTGTTCCGTTCGCAATATGTATGTTTTATTTTATTGACAGCTGTTGAACACATCTGCTTTGGGTTTAATTTTAAAATCGTTGCGTAAAGAGAATCGTGACGGTATCTTTATAATATTTAAAAATGACGATCGATCAGAAATGTATACTTGCGAAAAGCGATAATTAATTTATGAAATACTAGTTTATGCCCGCGATTGCTTTCGTTGGTTCTTGAGCACACGTGTCTTATTTGTTTTTCAAATTTTAATTGCAAATTTGACTTTATTACTTCTATCCTGTAATAAATATTTTACCAATGCAAGGGTTCATCTGTTCAAATTTACTGATTAATATGTTGGATATTCCGTGTGAAGCGTCCAGTTAAAACTGTTGATGTCTCTTATTTGAGTAATGACTGATTAAGGTGTACCTATCTATATATTTCCTCGATCTAAATACAAAATAATTTTACAGTATGAATTCTTGAGAAGTCGGGTTCTGGTAAAGTTGCGTTTGGAGTGAAAGTTTAATGAATGCAGTTTAATGATTTTTTAAAACCCTCTACTTCATTAACCAGACTTTATATTGCAAAAATATTTTGTATCTGGTTCGAGGACATATATAAGTACAATATAATCATATATTACTAAAATCATAAACATATAACATAACATATTTTTTACCTGTCCACTTCACGTGGAATACTCTATCTATAAATAGCGATATGATATGTAGCTTACATAATTTTCTGAAAAAGTCCTCTGTCTGCGATTATATCTTATTAAAATCGGTTTATCCGTTTCATTACTATCTCAGACAAAGAACATACGTTGATACTTCATTTACATGTATAAATTATATATTATTTTAAATAAAAAAGTATCTTAGGTCCTTCTCCAGGCTAACTGTATGACACATTACAGTGTAATCAGATACTTATCTGCGTAAAGATTACATACGAACAGACATAATCACTTTCGCGTTTCTAATATTAGTACGGATTATACTAATTAAATGCGCATAAATACAAGTCAGACGACAACAAAATTAAAATTCTGCTTTAATCAAGTTCAGTAACAGATATAAAGAAATTAAATTTTGTCGCAAATAAAAGCTAAAATGTGGAAACACGCGATGGAGACATACGACTAAGGATAAGGACTCACGAAGCGGTTCTTACCCGCGTCTGCCGCGGTGGTTGAACTACGGTTCTATTTGTAAACTCACGAGACTAGTTATTTGCGCGGTTTTTTATATCAAAAGCGGGCAAACGTACAAATGTGTCATCTGATGTTAAGTGATCATCACCGTCCATAGACACTAGCAACATCAGGGGAGTCGCAAGTGCGTTGCCGTCCTGTGTATGGGGGAGGGAGTAGGAGTTGGGAAAGGAAGAAGGGAGGTGGGCCTCCGGTGCTCTCACTGACCGAAGGAAACGCAATAATGCAAGCACTGTTACTTCACGTCGGTTTTCTGTGAGAGGGTGGTACTACCCCGGGTTATCCGACCCATCTATGCTGAAACTATTAATAGCTACAGCGTGGCTCTACCAGCTACTGGCGGTTACGCAGCAGTCGTGATTGAGATCATAACCCGCAAACGTGGTGGGTGATGATCCCAAGATGCGTGGTTAAACGATCCATCTGACCGGAGAGCGCACGGGCAAAACCCGCTGAGGCTGCGAGTGACCGTGGCTCGCGCAATTCTACTAGTCACCCGCCGGTGTAGCGGGAACCGTAAACAACCGTGCATATTATAAGACTCGGGACACCCAAGCCAACCTCACCTGCACGTGGTGCACCCTGCTGAATAACGAACGAGGCAATGGCGAAAGCAGGGTGGTAGAGTTTTACAGCCTGACTGGGTCGCAACCTCCATGTATATGGCGAAGCCCGTTATAGTGATTCGCTTCTGCGGATCGCGTTTCGGGATCAGCCTGTGCATACAGCTTTTCGCAGGCCGGCATGGGAGCGGCGACCGGCGATGGATAGTGTGTCACTCGGTGGTCGCCATCGTTTTTGGATTGTACTATGCTTACCATCAGGCATAGTGCAGACATTTTGCTGTGCTACAATTAAAAAAAAACACCATGGCGGTAAAATGCGTCGTGAGATGTACTTTATTTTTTTACATACATATCGGCATTCTACAAAAGCTGCGGGCCCGCAACCGCGGCTGTCGCGGGTAATAACCGCGTCGTGAGTCCTTAGCCTAAGTCGCGCTGCGGTGATAAGCGTTCCAGACAGGTCGTTTTCATTGTCAGTATTATTTCACACCGTATAAATTAACATTGTTACATAAATTAACTTTATATAATTTACAAGTATATGGTAAGTAATCAAGTGTACCTATATTGCGTGTGGCACGTACTTGAAAATATATTTTGTCAGACACGAAATACACGTTTGAATTCGTGAGGCTTTTATGCCGGTACACATGTGTGTCGCAGGAATTCTCATATGTATAGCTAGCTTAGTTTAGCTTAAACAGATTCGCGAAGTTGCGTCCAAGGGAACAGCTCAAGCCGAGGTGGCGACTCTGGCACCCTTGAGTTTGTTGCCAAGCGGAGAAGTGTCTTAAGCGCTCGCCTTAGCAGTCCGGTGAAGCCGTGAAGGCCCGTCAGGCCAATAGCGTAGTTATTTCGAAAAAAAAAACTTAAAAATATCAGGTTTCTCCAGTGTTTGCTCGCGGGTTCAAGCGAGATAGTAAATGCAAAATTACACAATAATGAGTTGATTAGTTAGGACGTGAGACTGTAATAAATAAACATTCAAACCCATTTTCGCATTTATAATACTAGTTATATATATATATCAATATTTTGGTTTATCTAATACAGTTTCAACGGACACCATGGAATAAAAACACCTATGTTTAAAAAAATAATAGAAATACGTTATGTTACTTATATTTCAACATAGCACATCTTTGCGTTATGACATTCGCAAATAATTGTTAAAATAAACAAAAGTGGATGTGTGCATACGACCGCACGATAGAAGTGAGCTTTTATAAATTATTCATACTTAAAGTTCATACAGATTCGTCAGTGTTTATATGTATATAAATAATAGTAATATTTAAATACGCACAATATATGCCTTGGAAATACAACACTTACTATATACAAAATATACATATATGTCTTATGTAAATATTATCCTGCGCAATAATAAAAATGAAAATATTAGAACAATACACTCTTTAAGAGACAGTAAACGTGCTTGATATCGAACCAAGTAAACCCTGTTTGGCGTCACCGATCCGAGCGTGACGTTTTACTCTTATTCAATGCTCGAAGCGCTTAAAGAAGTTTTAACTTCAATAATAACAAGCGTTATTACTGAACGGGCACTGAGTAATCTGATTAATTTAAATACAACGCTTCGCTGATTTCTGTCTTCATAACTAACTCAGTAGATCGAATAATAATGTTTCCGCTGTTTTATGTTCCAGAACTTTAAATAAAAATATAATTCCTAAAGCTTACATAGTGCCAATATAATAATAATAAAGCTTCGATCAACAATAACTAGATAAAGGATCGGCGCGAAAAATACGTCTCGGTAAATAAGAGCTCACTTGAAATGTGTGCCCTTATTTTGTTTAGTTTGTTTGAAACACAGCCAATGTAAGCCCGTTTCACATGACGCTGTGTATTCAAAAGATGCAAAAATAATACTCGAAAAAGCAATTTAACGGCCGGAGTATTTTACTTTCGCTAAATATATGTTGGATAAGTTATATTTTAAGCTTTAAACTAATTAATAATATAAAATTTTGAACAAAATTACTGATTTTAAACCTGTGGTACAAATGTTTGGCCTCGCCAGACACAAACACGCACAATAACGGGAAAACGTACTTTATTCATTATATGTTAAGGTTGAATTCACACTAAATGTTGTTTATGTTATCTTTTCATTTGTGAGAGGAGTAATTTATTACTTTGCTCGTTTTATCGTAAGTATTAGATAATATTTTGAACATTTGTGACTTCATTACACGGTGTTATGGTTGTAATTAGGTTGAACTTAAAACAGTTTTAAAACTGTTTTTCTCCTTTTCTTAGTAAACAAATAGCTGCTACACATAAGTATATATTTACACGGACGGCTTTTAGCTTCGATTTGTACGTGACCCTTTATCTAGTTATTGTTGATCGAAGTAATAAAGAGTCCAAAACATCTGTTTATCATAAGATAGTGACGTAAGAATATAGGTCACCAGAAATTATACGTAACATGATTCGTACCGCCATTGTTCCAGAATCATCTGAAGGATTACTGAGGCGTGCCGGCGAAGCATCGACAATGAGCGCATCATAATGTACAATATTCAACATTCATGTTCAAAATAATTGTTGGGCATATCAAATTCATGTAAAGACGTATTGTGCCGGAATCGTGTGGGTGGCGTCACAAAACTGATTTCAGGGTTGTTAGGTCTATCGATAATCTACTTGTCGATGATTTTGGTAACCGATGATACCGTTGATCATACATAACTTTATATAACACTAGCTTCTGCCCGCGAATTCGTCCGCGGGGAATACTCGTAGTTAATTTGGGCGAACACTAACACGCAGCGGAAGCTCTCATAAGAATAAAATACCCGATATTGAAATATTTTCATTGGTGCTCCGCCCTATTGGACATAGCGTGATGATATATAACCTATAATCTTCCTTGATAAATGAGCTATCTAACACTGAAAGAATTTCTCAAATCGGAGAAGTAGTTCCTAAGATTACCCCCTACAACCTCACAAACTTTACCTCTTTATAATAGTAAATATACTAATATAGTACAGATAGATTAGTTAATTTCTCCAAATAACAAATCGCATTTATTTAAATCTTATAGATTAAATGCTAACTCTTCGGCTGATTATTAAAACCCAGATTTCAAAATGGCGGAATATGTTTTTATTTTCACGATTTTTACATAAAAGTTATGATATTACAATACATCATTTGTTATTTTTTATAATTTTATAAGATTTTTTTTTAAGCTTATGTTGCCCTGCTATTTTCGTCCGCTTTATGAGGTCTACATTCGTTTATATGGAACGTAAACCTTAACTTAATTACAAAAAAGTTAAATACGTATTAAATACTTACTTTTAAAAGATTTCGATTTAATGCACCGCGGTCGCTGTTCGCCATCTTGCTCTTTTGTCTCGCTTTGGTTACGTTAGGTTAGACTTGTGAAAAAGTATAACGCGAACTAGACTCGGGCGAGCGGGTTGCATTTAATTCGAAACCTTTTTAAAGCAAGTATTCAATACGTATTTAACTTTTTTGTAATAACATCGCTATGGTTTAGGGCAGTCCAGGGGTTAAGGTGGACGTTACATTGCACTTCCGCTTGGAATGGATTGGCCGCCCGTTCTCAGCTGCAGAGTGAACGTCGATTTGAAGATGCTCCATGACGGGGCGAGATACATTTACATACCAACAGAGTCAATGGACGATGACGACGTAGGTACGACGGACGACGTAGTAGCGGCCAATCAATTTCGGATATACGGCAATTTTAGATATAAAATAATATAAAGTTTACATTTCATACGTTACAATCTATAAAGCTGAATAGGTATGTTAAAATATACATGTGTACCTTAAATATTTTAAAATTGTATACTTTTTAAAATTGTATTTTAAATACACACTTAAAACGTTATTCTGCATATGAGCTGTCGAATAAAAATATTGTATTCATATAAGTAAGTAATTTTTGTATGTATATATTCTAATGATACAGCAAGTGAAATATATATGGGATATAAAATCAACAACATACTGATTGAAATGTATGTAATTTAATTTATTAATTTTCTTCAAATTAACAACTCGCAGGCGAATGAAAATAATTATAAACTTATATTCACTTCGTATGTCGTAATCGCGTTTATAATTAAAAGTCAACCCTCACGAGACAATCAACACACAGAATTGTTTACGAGCAATAAACTCAATTTTAAGGTCCGTACGATTTTATTGTCACGATTCAACTTTATTTGCGGCCTTGTTAGATGTTTTGCTTATATATGAACTTAGGTGTTTCTCCTTTGACGTGTCGAGTAAATTGTCGATCATTTTAAATAGTATCGATAATTTTCAGGGCCCTTCCTTATCTCTTTTTATAAAACAGCGAAGAGCAACTATTTGTAACATGGTATAGTTGTGAAACATTATTTAAATTTACTAAATTAAGACTCTTTTTTGTATAACCTTATAAGAGCAGAAATGAAAACGCTATTGTGATTACATGGTTTTCAACTTTAGTCAGTGTTTTAATATTGTGTTCTATAATTGTGGGTTCTATTGTGTTCTATTTGTATAAGTACTTCACAAAAAAATGTTGTGTATAGTACACACGCGGTAGATGTGAAACTTAGTATTCTGATAAAAAAATTTAAGAGAATGAGATGAATATATTATATAGGCATTATTTTGTAATAGTTTAAGATATGTTAACAATGTTAATAATACACAACGTAGAATAATTTTTAAAAGTGCGTGATAGTCACTACGATCCAACAGAAAATGGTGTTTTAACGTTTCCCTCTCTCTCTCTGTCTCTCTTTGCATGTATTTCGAGTAGATAAAGAATATACTATCTCATTCTCTCACAGCCTAAAACCTATTTTTGTGGGTAGTAGAGCTACGCTGATGCTATTAATGGTTTCAGCATGAATGGGTAGGCTCGACCGGGGTAATACCACCCTCTCACAGAAAACCGACTTGAAGTAACAGTGCTTCCATTGTTGCGTTTCGTTCGGTCAGTGAGAGCGCCGGATAAAAACCTCCCCTCTCCTCCCCTCTTCCCTTACTCCCCTCTCCCCCAAGACAGGTTGGCAACGCACTTGCGACTCCCCGTGTTGCAAGTGTCTATGGACGGTGGTGATCATTTAACATCAGGTGACTCACCTATCCGTTTGCCTCCTATAATATAAAAATATAATCTATATATATATATAGCTATTTTTTTTCGTTACACATTTACTTTTCATAAAATCCAATTTACACCGTCTCAAAAGTAATATAACTTCAAAAATGGATAGAATTCAGTATGAAGGTTCGTTTACCTTCATAATTAAACTATGTTAAATGGCGACATGGTCAAATGTGTTAATACCATAAATATAATCAGAGGCTCATTTGTAAATTGCCAAGGAACATAATATGCTACTTTTTAAAGGTCGATATTTTCTTTCATCAATAGTTCAATCTCTTTGTAATTTACAAGCCCTTGCCGTGAAATTGGAGTACAATCGTCATCAACACTTCAACGCATTTGAGTGCTATTATTCGATGACATAAAAACACTACTTAAAAAAAGGTTCCGATTCTGCAAGCCTTTAAAATTGCAATGTATACAGAAGTTAGCAAATTCTAGTATAATTTCAAATCTTTATAACAAAGGATAAATGGAAACTTTTTCTACTTTTGGAGTTATTGCATCTCATGCTAAGCCTTACTTCATTAATCAATTTCTACTCGCTCCATCCTTTACTTGTTAAAGGGTTCACTCAACATTTTTACCGAGCCTGTAAGTTTTTGGATTATCATCTTCCTTTCGGTTTTCAGAACAATACACTGTTTATAACGTAAAGATTTGCGTCAGTAAAAGCTAGCTTTTGTCCGATTATTATATTATTCTTACTATATATGTCACATTATTATTACATAGTATAAAATAAAGTTCCCGACCGTGTCTGTCTGTCTGTCTGTTCGCGATAAACTCAAAAACCACTGAACGGATTTTCATGCCGTCTTCACCAGTAGTTAAACAACGTCTACTGCACCCATTACTAGTATACTAAGAATACAAAGAACGTGTCTGTACTTTTTAGATTTTTATTAATAAAATTGTTGAAAATGTCTAGAAATAAGTAATAAGATACATTTCAATAATCTTTAGAAATGTCTGTCTGTCTGTTTGTTTGAACACGCATCACAACTAAAGTATTGCGTTCATGATAAAATCTTTTCCAGAAAATCATAAAACGTATCTTCCAGTAACATTTAGTATTTTCATCAAAATCGGTTTGGTCTATCAAAAGTGATTGTAATCTTAATGATGACGCGACTTAAGGACGAGAGAATAGTAGATAGTATATATTAATACGTGAAGCCTAAACTTTGTATCCCTTTTTAACGGAATTGGGCGAACGGATGAACGTGAAATTTGGCATAGTTAAAGTTTATATGGAGGAGAAGTGCAGAAAGCTATTTATTTTATATAAAATGCATCAGAAGTACATTAAATTAATTAAAATATGCATTACTCACACTACTGCTTCAATTTTACACAACATATACACACATGTAAATAAAAAAGACATTTTGGCATCTGTCAATAAAGGACTTCAAAAAAGGTTGTGAAGGAGGTTGTTATGCTCGACTGTATGTATTATTTTACTCTTACGTTCCAATTACCCTTTTTCATTCTACATTCTACAATGATATTATAACATAATACCCTTTGACAAACGAACCCTAATAAAATTCAAACTTTAAAAAAATCAACGAACTATGGTCGAATGTCGACCTCTGGGCACCCACTAGTTTAGACTTAATACATTCAGATGACATTAGTAGTCAATGTTTTGTACATCAGGTTCCACGCGGACGAAGTCGGGGGCACAGCTAGTTCTAACTATATTTATAAAACATTTCAAAAGCCCGATTAAGTAAATAATTAGTCCCGAATTAAATAAAATACCACTACGGCTCACATTGCAATCACCTTGAAATAATTAATGCCAAATATATAGGTAATTTTCATTATATATTTTAAAAGCCTCCACTTGCATTAACACTAGAAATTATTAATAATAACACACAAACCGCGAGGATATTATGTAAATAAATAATTATTATACGGAATTTCGTTGGGTTTGCATAATGAATTCGTTAAAACTGTGCTTGCTCGTACGTAAATTCATTAAAACTAAAACCATAGTTTATGAATATACACTCTGTTATATGGTTTAGTGTGTAGACATATTATATACTAGCTGTGCTCGCGACTTTGTCTGCGTAAAACTTTATTAAAACAGCGATTTATAAGATCATCTGAATATATTAAGTCCATTTACGTATCTACTTTTCTCTCGTACTTAAGTCCCGTTGTCAATAAAAGTACAATAACTTTTGATAGAGTGAACAGATTTTAATGAAACTAAGACTTAATGTTATTCGAGGATATGTTTTATGCTTTTCTTTGTTAAGGTTTTATCGTGTACGCAGTACTTTAGCAGTGATGCGTGTTCATATTAGTAGTCGGGTGAAGCTGTTAAGACCTTGTTTGGTCAATAGCGTAGTCAGTACGAAAAAAAAAGTGTTCATATAAACAACGAGACAGACAAACATTTCATTTCTAAAATTGATTGAAATTTATATTATTTATTCTAAGACACCTACAACAATTTTTTTCACAAAAATCTAATTAATATTAATTATATATGTAGATTATATTACTATAAAGGTTCTGTTTCAATCAGTTTCCTTTTTAAAGATTTCTTCTTATATAGTCTTTAATTTCTAGAGGTTATCTGTCAGCACCTTTTAGGGTTACTAGTTCGGAACAAACTTTAATAGCTGATCAACCATTTTATTACAATAAAATCTTTGATATTACTATAGCGTAACCTCTTTTGGGTATTTCTCGTATTTTATCCATCAAGATAAGTTTTATAAATCTGCAATAGTTTTTGTATAAAATACCCCGTTCATAATCTATATTCCGCATTTCTGAATAATAAATAGGCAGAATTTTATCTACAATATTATAATAGGGCTTAATATTCAATAAATTTTTCAAAAAATTCGATATTCGCCTTCTTATGAGCTCTGGTTACTGCTAGATACCGTTTCGAATTTAATAGTATATGACCATTAAAATTCATGACAAAGCCTTAAAAGTAAAGTAAAGTTAAAAGGTAAATTACTACTCTTAGGTTACAAACTCGTATCTTGACCTACCGAAGATAGATACTGTTACTGATCATTCCCTGTCTTAAGACTTCGCTCCACGCCCGCTTAACCACAGATCACGCCGCCGTGGTCTGGGGGTAAATTTCGCTCCCGCACACCAGACTAGGCCCTCCTCGGCAGCAGCTGAAGCCTAGGTCCGTTCCCTCGGCGTGGAGCCCTTGAGTACGCTGCTCGAATACAGTGACAAAACCTTTCATCACTGCAACAACATTACCCACTCACGAACTTATATACGTATGAATATGTAGCTTAGCTTAGGTTAACTCAGTTAGGTCGTGAATTGCATAAACTAACCAACAGCCCAAGCCGAAGTGTGCCGTGCACGTTTGAGCTAGTTGTCAAAATTAAATCAGCTGAGAACCTTAAGCTCTCTCCTTAGTAGTCCGGTGAAGCTGTTTAGACCTTACTAGGCCAATAGCGTAGACAGTTCGAAAAAAAAATTTTTTCGCTCCCACTAATTTGCTAACTAATTTTGAGCAAGGTATTCCTTACTTGGCATTACATTCCACATACATTTCTAAACCGCGAACTATAACGGAAGCCTTAAAAATATAAAATAACTCATATCAAAACGGTATGAATCAAAACATATTACAATACAGTACAATACTCATCATACGTAGTTTAGTGAAGCAAATTAATAATTCCTTCGTCGATAGTGTGTATTCTAAATTGATTCCTACAGATGTTGTTTCACTTCCCTAAGCATCTAACCATACCTTTAGCATTCGAAAACGTAGCTGGTTAAATGTTATAAATAGTTTTCCGATTTTCATAAGCATCGATTTCGTATGCGCGTACTGTCGCTCGGGAAGTAATTACACGAGACCCATTAGAGAGGTTACAGCCGTGCGGCCACGTTCTGTGGTCATTTCGTGATGCTACGTCAAGTCATAAGCGGTTAGCGATATGAATATCATTTAAAATAATATATAATATTTATTATTAATATATAAAATTTTAATGGTGGTAAAGCCACGCTGAAACTATTACTGGTTTCAGCATGAATGGGTCGACTCGCCCGGGGTAGTACCATCCTCTCATAGAAAACCGACGTGAAGTAACAGTGCTTGCATTGTTGCGTTTCGTTCGGTCAGTGAGAGCGCCGGAGACCCACGTCCCCTCCTCTCCCCTCTCCCTTTCCCTTCCCTAACTCTTCCCCCAAAGGGTGACAAAGCACTTGCGACTCCTCTGGTGTTGTTAGTGCCCATGGACGGTGGTGATCGCTTAACATCAGGTGACCCAACTGTTCGTTTGCCAAAAATGAAATAAAAAAAAATAAAAAATTACAAAATACTTTAGTTAACCTACTACCAGATAGCTTTAGCAAGTATAATGTGAGTTTAAAGAGTTTTTTTTATTACTCTGTCACGGTGCTTGCTCGCGTTACCCTGTGACACCCCCAAAATGTGGAGTATGATTTATTGTAGAGTTTTTTTAGTCGGTAAAAGTCGTCTTTTGACACTGTTTTACGACTTGTAGAGTAGTCGATACTACTCATACTCCACCAAGCTTCTGAGTATCTCATGTAGGATTCTTCTTCACGTAAAACAACACGCTAAGCCTAGTGGCGACTGGCTCTCAAGTGCAGCTAACTATAACTTAGTGACAGGTTATCAACTTGAGGATGGTAGCTAGGCATGCGGACTTAGAAAAAGCCAAATCACTATGCAAATTATTTACATTGGTAATGTATGCAATTATCAAACCTACCTATGTCTCGTAGTTTAACTACTCTCGTTTAAATAAGGTATAATTATTGTGTAAGAGGCCAACCACGCAATTGAGTCGCGCGGTACGGCATTGTACCAAGCTAATATAGATATTCAGAGATCGGCCCCTTTCGGTAATGCTCGGTATTCATCGGAGCGGCCAACTCACTCTCGGTTCTTATACCCAGCGCACGTCATACCCGCAGTATTACTTTGTTCTGATTTAGTGTATTTTCCGACTTACAGAACACTTGTAAAGGCTCCTAAAAGTCGTAGGAAGAAGTATCTTACATGTATCATTGATAACTGATTATAATGTATATAGAGATTTGTATAGGTAATAATCACTCGCCAGTTTGATGTGGACAGATTTTAAATCCTCCTTTAAGGCTATGTAGGCTACGACGAAAGAAGCTGCATTTAGGATATGAGGGAGTTGAATAGAGAAAATGAGAACTTGAAAGTACTATAATAATAATTACTGAAATATATTGAATATCAAAATCATGCATGTACATAGATTTTTTTTTATTCGTGTACGTTTATTAATTTAAATTAGTAACATTATCGGCTGACGGTGAAAGAAAATATCATGAGGAAACCAACACTTGAAATATGCTCTTGTAGAATATAGAATTCTCAATTTCTCGGAGTTTGAAATCGTTAATACGTTGTGGGCTAGAATGGTGCTTACACCCAAACCTTCATTTGGGATGAGGCCTATGGCCCTGCTTGAACTAATCCTCTTTTTTTATACATGGGGAGATCCCTCACAGATACCCATCCCGTCGGGCAGCTGAGGATGTGTTATGTCCGATTTGCACGGACTAAAACCCCATGATGCCTTCATATACCTTTTTAGGTGAGGAAGCAGGGACTGCTGACTGGCACTGCGTCTGCTTTGAGAGAATCCCCTGGGTTTCTTACAAACTGAGGTGATGGTGATAAGAATAATTAAAGAGTGCACTCAAATTTCATAAACGCTAAAGTGTTTCATTCAAGCCGACGCCTAACGGAAGCTAAAACGATCTATTGTTGAAATCAATTGTGATTCAACTGACAAATCAATTTAAACTTAGTACTCAGTGTGGTGAACAGGCATTACATTAACCCAACAGTATACAATCCGTATAGTATTTTATTATTTATCAAACTTTATGTAAAATGTATTTAATTGAAATTAAAAAAATATATAATCACTAATTTTATTCTGTTGTAGTTACAACAAATAATTTAACTTTATAAATGTATCTATTATTAAATAAATTGAATTCATCTATACGTATAACTTTGTAGGTGAGAGCCACGCTGATGTTATTACTGCATATCAGCATGAATGGGTCGGCTCGGCCGGGGGGGGTCAATTAGAGCGCCGGAGGCTCACCTTCCCTTACACCCTCCCCTACCGCTCCCCCCTCCGCTCCCCCTCATTCTTGAAATGGCCGACAACGCACTTGCGGCTCCCCTGGTGTTGCTAGTGTCTATGGACGACGGTGATCACTTAACATCAGGTGACTCACCTGTTCGTTTGCCTCGTATAATATAAAAAACAATTGGAATATTATGTAGTAGATTTTATATTTTATTCATATTCTTGTATTAGTTGGCTCTATATTTTGTAATATTTGGTGGTATTTTACGTAATATAGTTTGGTTATTGTGCGCAGGTCAAGGAAAGAATGTAATACCACGTAACATGAGATCTGACTTGCGACAAAAACTCCCTGAAAAGTTCTAACAAGACGGCCACCATCTTGTTGGAGCATTGAAATGATCCCAAGAATCTTGTAGGTACCTACCTACCTACTCGACAATGGCAGTAATAATCTACCAGTAGATTGGTTGCCAAAAAAAATGTTTATAAAGTAAAATTAAAAAAGACGAACGAAATCTGTCAAGTGGTTTTTGAGTGATGCATGAATAACGACATACTTAGATATATCATTTTATCTATATAAGAAAATAATAACATCGTCTGTTATATTCATTTTCAAAAATTATTCAATTTGCTACCAACACCGATTAGTATGCGCTTAGAATGCTAAGAAAATAAAGACAAAATTTTTTTAAACCAACCGATAAATCTAATATTTTGATAAAACCAGTTCTATCTGTGTTCACAGCGTGATAATATGACGGATGACATGCGGATATAACATGAATCAATGTGTTAAATAGACGGAGTCATTACAATGACGACGTTCGATGATTCATTAGACAGATCAGTATCTCCTTGATAAATAATTAAACTTACTTACCAGTGCGAGTGTGACTCAAATATTTTAGAATAGCTCGAGGCACTACTAATACAGACATGTGAATGATTGATTGATAAAAAGTTAGTACTTAATTCACTACCTCCATGGTATAATGTTCGACGAGTGTTACAAAGACCATTTCAAAAGTTTAATGGACCTGGCTGGCGGGGTTCTTTTTTAAATTGATATTTAAATTACGTCTACATTAAAACCTCCTTAGAAAGTTCTCTTATAACATATTCGATTTAGCTACGTTGAATATATTTACACAATGGGGAAAACTTTGAATTTAGAACGTCAGAAAGATTTTAATTAAAATGTTTAACTTACGAGGCGGTAAAATGTTGACGCTGGCAAAAGTTTCTGTGATGCTGAATGAAGAAAAATAACTTTTTTTTTTTCAAAACGATCATACAAAATTATTCTTCAGGTAGAATTTCGATGGGATCTTAATGTTTTTTTATATTTTTACTCGCGCGTTACTTGGCGCTATATGGTACAATACGAGTATACAATGATAGCCAGAGTAGGAAAAAGGAGAAGTAGTTTTTTATAAATAACTAGGTTTAGTGCGCGTTTCGCTCGCAATAATGTAAATATTGAAAATAAAATATGGCCCATGTTATTCGCTAATAATGCATCTTTCTGTAGGTAAAAGATTTTTTTAAATTAGTAAAATATTTCTTAAGTTTATTTATTTTTAAAAAATCAATTGTTTTCTCTGTAATAGTAGTTATGTGCAACATAATGTATTTCAAAATAGCATTTCATCTCCTATTTACCTTCGTAAGGAGAAAAAGAATAATAAGGGATTGGGGATTTTATAAACCTATATATATATATATATA
>MU158788.1:139830-214064 GCA_015888305.1 Antheraea pernyi | reverse complement strand
TATATATATATATATAAACAGAACGGTATTTTACTTTATCGTGGCAATTTTCTCACAAGATTGTGCGAAGTATAGACCGACTAGTTTTTATGAAGTAACAAGAAATTACTTGAAAATACATGAGTTAAGTAACAACATTGGAGTCGTGTGGTGGCAGATGTTAGCGACGAGATAACTGGCTTTTTTTATCAACGCACCTTATAAGTATCTCTTAGTCCTTTGATTATATTACTCGTGCCGACCAGGAAGAAATTAATGAAACATCGAGTATTAAAAAGACCTTGATCGAATTCAATTACATAAATCGATTTGGTTTCATAAAACTTGTAAATATTTTATATCGTTATTTAAATAACACAGAGTGTCTAAACAACATTTTTGAATTGTAATATTGAATACAATTTTCATAGTTCTATGTTTTCGGTAACTGTAAACTTATTAATATGAATTTGTGAGTGTGGATGGTTGTTCGTTTTTCACGCAAAAACTTCTAATCGTATTTCGACGAATCTTTACAGTAATATAGTTTATAATTGAAATAATTGAAAATGGCATAAGACGATGACACGTCACCACGACAACAGTCACCATATTTTTTTTTGTATTGATTGGCGAAATCCTTTATGGATACGCCACCCTCTCGGGGGAGAGAGTGGGTTATGTCCGACTCGCACGGACGCCACGCCCGCCGCATGGAAGGGGCGGCCAGGAATCGAACCTGCTGTCTACCTGAGAAACCGCCCCTGCCTGCCTGGCGAGTGAACGTCAGGCTTCGTCCTACTATAAAGAGACTACTGGGTACACAAACAGTCGTCTCCCCTCGTCAGCCTCACATGTGCAATGAGGAGATGGGTCCCTCGACCCATCTCCTCAGGTTCGGCTCGGGATAACAGTCACCCTGACCCGTTGCTACAGATGTTTCGTATCAATAAGCGACGACAAAACAGTACCTCTTTCACTTCAGTTTGTTATCCTATCTACTTTATTTATTTTGTTTAAAAGCTACTGACGTGATTTAGTGTTTTCGATGAAAGAGTTTTTGGAAAGAATATTCTTTCCCCACCTTCGAACGCGCATGTATTTTAATTTCGTTGTCCGAAAACGGCAAAATTGTTATAATTGGAGATATTGATATGATTTTTTCTTGCGAAATTCTCAACAGATATCAAGTTTTACGTATTAATTGATTTAAATTGGGTTGAAATTTCGAATTCAAATGTCTGTTTGACTGTTTATTCATTTATTTTGGTACAATTATAGTAATAATTATGGTCAAATTTCGACCAGCAGGTGAGCACTAGTTTTTTAATTTAATCACATTGTATACAATTCCACATGAATCTAAAGATTTATTTTTTTATATAGATTCAATGTTCCGACCTGGTTACAAGACCGTGGTCACGACCAGACCGATCACAGATTAATGATATAATTATGGGGACAGACTATATCGATATGTGGAGCGGTCTCTACTCCGTGAGCGGAATGTGATTTCAACTAACTGTTAAACCCGACTCCGGTCTTCCGTAATTAAATATATCACGACAGACGATGATAACGGAATTTACAATTTAAAAAAAAAGCATCTGCACGTATTGATTCCGATAAAGATGAACTCTTTAGAAGAGTTCTATTTAAAAAAAAATCTAATCTTGGTTTGAATGCATCATCTATATGTTCATCATATGCGAATAATTAAAGACTTCAGGTATTCGATATCTTAACTCTATCCTTCTAATACATTCTTGATAATTTTAGGGTGTGTAAAACTTAACCGACTATGTTGGTCTTCTTTCCGACGTGCCAAATAAAAGGCCCCTCTTCTTATCTATACATAATCTAATAATACAGATGTATAGTATGTGTAATCTATACATATACGTATTAACAGCCTCGCCACGAACATGTTTCGTAGAACGGACGCTTCGTCGCATGTACACCTCCAAGACATAGCGCCGCTCCATACAAGACCTCCAGATGACTGCAACACCGACAACCAGCCTATTAGCAGGAGAAAGCTAACTAAATGAAAGTGTAGTGCAACGAATCCCCGAAGGAGGCTCAGTAAAATCCTCCACCATTGACACGGCCTGTAATAGGGCGGCGAACACTGTCCACCGTCAGAGGGTTTACCCTGGCACGGTTTCCCCGCACTCGTACAAACGGGAGCGAGCAGAAAGCAGCTAGCTAGCTATACATATAATAACAATGTAGATCGAACATGTTTATACTTTTAAAATTTTTGTAAATTATATGGTGCAGGTATCTAGGAGTAACTAATAAAATACATTTTTTTGAATTGTCTGTTTGTCTATCTGTTTGTTTGAATACACATCACTGCTAAAGTACTGCGTTCATGATAAAACCTTCAACCATGAAAATCATAAAGTATATGTTTGAGTAACTTTGAGTCTTTGTTTAATTAAAATCGGTTTGGTCTATCAAAAGTTATTGTAATTTTAATGACGGTGCGACTTAAGTATGAGAGAAAAGTAGATAATAATTAAGTTTAATCCATTCAGTTGACTTTATTAGTCGCTATTTGTACATCACGTTCCACGTGGACAAAGTCTATGGCATAAATAGTACTTTATATTCTTCTAGAACTTAAAAAAACAATTGAATCGCCGTCAAATTTCGGCCACAGGACGACAACAAATTATTTGACGGTAAAATATATCATATAATGAATTAAAAATAATCAATTTTCTCTTTAAGTGTACACTATGCTTACTTGTTAGGTAAGCGTCTATCCTGTGTCCTGTGTCTATCCTGAATAAAATAAATAACTGGGTAATCGAATTCGAAGCCGCAGTAACCACAAAGCCAAATGGGACATTAGCCAACTATAGATTGCAGCTTACCTTGACACACCGAATACGACGTGACGGGTATTGAATTCACTCGCGTAGGTGTCACGAGAAATACAAATAAGCGTGTACACTGGACGGGTGACGACAGAAATCAATTTTTTATCAACGGACTTATCAATAGAACAGAAAGAATATAAGTCGTCACAATTTTGTCTAACTTGGTTTGAACCATAGTGATAAGATTAAGCCTATTGCACTTCGTGATCAGTCGCGGTGTATCCACTAATATCAATTCCCTAGATTTTTTATATCATCAGAGCCAAACGAACTGGCGGGTCCCCTGATCTTAAGTGATGACATCGTCCTCCATAGACACTAGTAACACCGGAGGAGTCGCAAGTACGTTGCCAGCCTATGTTTGGTAGGGAAGGAGTGGTGGAGTGGGGAGAGGAGGGGAGAAGAGAGGGAAGGGGAGGTGGGCCTACGGCGCTCTCACTGACCGAACAAAACGCAACAATGCAAGCACTGTTACTTCACGTGGGTGTTTCTGTGAGTGGGGTGGTAGTACCCAAGACGAGCCCATCCATTCATGCTGAAACCAATAATAGCTTCTGTGTGATTCTACCACCTTCAAAAAGTTAATTCGATGTCAGTAGTTCGGCATGTTTCAATGAATTTTTCGCACTTCGCCTACAAGACACCATCGTAAGGAAACCCGCACCTGAGAAATGTTTTTTTTTTTGTAGCACGGCAAAATGACTGCACTGTGCCTGATGGTAAGCACAGTACAATCCAAAAATAATGGCGACCACCGAGTGACACAGTATCCATCGCCGGTCGCCACTGTCATGCCGGCCTGCGAAAGGCTGGATATGCACAGGCTGATCCCGAAACGCGACCCGCAGAAGCGAATCACTATGACGGGCTTTTTCAATGTTCTTGTAGTACTACTGTATGTGAGAAAATATACGTAGAACTGTGTATTTTTCGAAGCTTGGGATCACGAATACGTCATGCACTTGCGTGGTGATTTTGCTCATACTTTATTGTAGAAACAGGTTCTATGCCCATCCTGTGGGTCTCTCACAGGTTAATATATATGTGATTTTAACTAACTAAACGGAGTTGTAGGAATCTGTACTCGACTGGCTTACAACCATCATACAATTTATGACAATATGGTCATAGTTACTCTGCTTTGATTTCTCACTTTTCAAAATCAGATACTAAGTAACCAACCGTTTACAAGTTTTTTCTATCAAATATTATGCCGTCACTAAGGCTTACTACAATAAAAAAATGCTGGTCATCACGGGATAGCTAGCAGATAAGAAATATTTAAGTTAATATTGAAATTTACATTTATAAAAGGTGTCGAGTGTAGTATAGTTGGATAGAAATAATACGCAGCACACACGCTATAGACACACAAAGGAGTCGAGAGTTGTGACGTAGAAGAGGCATGACGGCACAGAGAGCGTCATGCCACTCGACGTGACGGCATACAAGTTGATTTTAATGCCAAGCTGCGCCAATAAATGCTCCCATCAACAATACATTTCTATGATACACTGAACAACCAATCATAGAAATTAACAGTGAGCCGCAATCAGACCGAAACGGTTTGTGTTTCGACAAGATAATGAATTTCTTAACATACTTGATATTCAATAGTATTTATTAATTGGTAATTAATAGACTATATTATATTATATCAAATTGGTACCATTATGACGCGTCACGTCATGTAGTGACGCTGTCGTGTGTTTCTAGAATGAAGCAAATCAGTTGTAACCATTAATCGGCTACTGTGTTACTTTTTACTCGATAAATGACGGGTCATTGAAAACGCAGCTATGGTTCTACATAATTACAACCACAAACCAGCAAGAAACTAGTAAGATTTTTTATGAACTTTGAAGTAATGCTGTTGGAAAATGTACTGCGGTAGGCAAACTTAATTGATTTAACTTGAATTAACTTAGAATTATTTTAGACGTTCGTCTAAACAGAAGGTCATACAAAACAGCTGAAACTTTAGAATAATATTACTTAGAATTACACATAGGCTATAATTTTATCGCGTCTGCATTTTACTGCTTCCTTATATCTTATATAATTAACAATCAACTGTCGAATATGTACGTATGCGCATCAGGTTAGAACTGCTGAATCTAATTGGCTAATTATGTTTACAGTAATTAGGACCTTGGTTGCTTGAAAAAAAAATGTAGTAAAATCGTACGGTACAGTGAAAGTTCTGGGTTAACAAATCTCCGTATCAAAAAGTATCAGAGTGAGTGACATATGAGTGAGTGAGTGAGAGAGTAGGGATATCTTTAAAACTATTGACGAAATTGATAGAGTGACGTTCAGTTGTTCAGTCCCTGTATTATTTAACTTGCTTCTGCCAGCGACTTCGTCCGCGTGGAATAGTTACGCTAACGCTAAAAAACCGATTTTAAACATTGATCATCGGTGATCTGCGCATATTAGTCTTAGCGTGATGGTATATAACCTTCCTCGATAAATGAGCTATTTAACACTGAAAGAATTTATTATATCAGGCCAGTAGTTCTTTTGATTAGTGCGTTAAAGCAAACAAACTCTTCAGTTTTATAATATTAGAATAGACACGACTGTTTTGCAAAGACCAAGTTTTCCATAAAACTTAACTTCTAAAATAATTTAATTTTAATTAAAATAATTAAAATAATAAAAAAATCAATAAAGATGTATTAAAAAAATATATAAATTGGAGTTTTTGGCGGGATTTTAGCCTGTCGTGTAGTGAGTTTTATATTTTATTCATAATCTTGTGTTAATTGACTCTATATCGTGTAAAGTGGTGGTGTTTTGTGTAATATAGTTTGTTTATTGTGCATAAATGAAGTGAATGGAAAGTAATACCACGGAGCAGGAATTCTGAGATGCCACAAAAATTCCCTGGAAAGTTGTAACAAGGGAGCAACCATTTTGTTGGAACATTAAAATTGACATTGAAATGATCGCACGACACTAACTTTTAATAATATTAACCACTCGACAATGGCAGTATTAGTCTAAAAGATTGGTTGCCAAAAATAAAGTTAAAAAATATAAATACATATATAAATTCGTTGGCAAACTTTGAATGAAAAATAATGTGAGTAAAACTAATTCTATGCCGGTTGGCAATACTTCCATTTGAATCGATAACGAACAGATTCAATGGCGGGTGTCACTGATACCTCAATGATGTTTTTAATACTGTTTGCGTTTCGACACGCCGACCGCTACTCACTGGCTAAATGATGTTGCGACAGCCTTGATTAATGATACTAGTTCTATTTCAGAAGCTTACAATTATCAGCTTTTGATATTCATTTTATTTACTTCTTTATTTTACAACGCTTTCTGTATATATAACACTTACTTTTGCTTGTGGTTTCGCCCGCTTTTATATAAATTTAGTGTATCACTCGCAAACAATATATATCCCTAATAACGTGTATGCAAGATGATCGGTTGAGTAGTTAAAGAACAAACAAGCGAACAATCTTACTTTCGCATGTATAATATTTACACATAGCGACTATGTTTGTTTGCATTCGTAAATCACGCTACGATGCTTAAGAGTGGAACCGTTACAATACAAAACGTTGGTCCGAGGATTCTCTCGCATTTAGTCCTAGAGTGAGGTAATAAATAGTGCGGGCGGGCCGTGTGATAAAGCGCAAGTATCGAGATTCAAACCGCGAGGCATGGCTAGTAATCTATATAAAAATGTTAAGCTAAGGGTAGAATGTTATTAACGTTTTCTCACAATCTATATACATTTTATAAATGCTACTTTGCTAATATAAAATTACTCTATTTAGATAGATAGCTTCAATATAATTTATTATCCTTTAATCTTGGTTAATTAAAATATTCCTTACGAAAGTAAATACATTTAATAATAAAGAGAATCTTAACTAAAAAATTACCTACTAATTATTTGGGATGCTATAAAAATCTCAATATCCTATCGATTAGTCGACATAACAGATGTGTTTTTTCAACAAATCTGAGCATTAATGCAAATAATAACCAGTTTCTTAGTAACTTAAACGACCTGACGTCAGTATTTGTCTGTTAACTACTACTACTGTTAACTTCTTCTTTTGTATTTCAGCATACTTTATTCTTCTTCTCCATTTTACTTTTGGCAACCAATCTTCTAGGTAATTTTTTTTGGACAACACTCGCCTCTCTATTGAATGTGCCACAAATACAATAATATACAATCTAAATTTGATATTTTTCATTGTTCTTTAGCCTCAATAAAATCTCAATTGGAAAAAATTTGTACTTAAATTTTTTTAGCTTCATTTTTATAAATATTTTTATGAATATTTAAACTTTATTTAAATGTTTGAGCTCTCGTGTATTGTGCACGTTAGTTTCACATTAGTAACAACTGTATCGTATCAATAATAACAGAATCAAACTCTGTTGTAACCAGTTTTGTGAATTAATAAAAAAAAATACTGCCATTGCCTAGTGGGTAATAATATAGTATAACAAGTATGTATTGAAAATTTCAACGTTCTAACAAGATGGTGGCCCCTTGTTAGAACATTCCAGGGAGTTTTTGTGGAATCTCAAAATTGGCATTACTTTCCATCCTCTTCGGCCGCATGGAATAGCTACTTTGGGCTAACTTTAACACCAGCGGAAGCTGTCAACAGGAAAAAAGAAACATCTATTTTGATACATTCTTTTTTGGTAATCCGCTCTATTGGTCTTAGCGTATATATCCTATAGCCTTCCCCGATAAATTAGCTATCTAACTCTAAAAGAATTTTTCCAATCGGATCAGTAGTTCCTGAGATTAACGCGTTCAAGCAAACAAACTATTCAGGTTTATTATATTAGTAAGTATAGATACCATCTCTGAGGATTGTTTTAAGTGAAGCATTGGTAATATAAATTACGGACTATAAAACACCGCCCAAACTAATTTATGTTAAATTCAAAATCAAACAATTTTTAACTTTCCCCGCTAATGAAGCGACTAGAGCTTATTTATTTCCCATAAACCACAGCTTATAAATTACATTTTTATTAAATCGTCCCGTAAGTAATCACGTTACGCCATTGAATACACCTAAATGTTACCCGCGTATAATTTACTTGTTATAATACTGGAGAATTACTGTCTGTCTAAAGTCGTAGTTAATGTCCCAATTACGAAACCTTTTTAAATCGGTCATTTTATGGGTACGCTATAAAACCAGATAGAATTAAGTCATCAGTATATAAAGTGAAATTGCTTTTGATTGACGCGTTGACGGTACATTGCAGCGTTGGATTTGTAATCGTGAATATTTAAAAACTGAATTTAATGCACGTTGTGCAGTATATTAAGCCAATTATTAACCCAGAGTTGCATGTTTTATTCGTAGCTAATAGTTAGAATTTGTATACACCACATTGTAGTTAGGTAGGTTTAAACTAATTTCGTAAATCACGACAGTTGTATAGAAAAGCGATCATATTATTTTGCTATGCAGCTTAGTATGTCACTGACATGGATGTTCACAGTTCGGTCACTCTCGGTTATCGTCGGCCGGCCAACTTGGTCTTGACGCTCGATTTTCCTCTACGCCGTATCACCTACCTTAAAATTGACCTACACTTCATTATGAAATTCAAGAAGAATTTTTACACTTCTAGAAGTTCCAAATAAATTAAAGTATTAAAAGCTACGAAAACTTCGATGTTTGCGAAAAACATTATTTTTGTTGTTTTTCACTTTAGGATGGTAAACATGGTAAGCGATGTCGGCTTAGATAATAGCGTGTTCGGACACAGCGTCGATGGACGTAGGTACGAATCTTTGCAACCGAGTCAAAGATTTCGGTAAAGGAAAAGGTTACCTGATGTTAAGTGATCACCACAGTCCATAGACACTAATAACACCTGGGGAGTCGCAAATGCGTTGCTAGTCCGTATGTGGGGGGAAAAGGGAAACGGGAGGGAGGAGAGGGGTGGGGAGAGGATGGAAGCTGGGTCTCCGGC
Source organism: Antheraea pernyi (assembly GCA_015888305.1). NCBI lineage: Eukaryota > Metazoa > Arthropoda > Insecta > Lepidoptera > Saturniidae > Antheraea > Antheraea pernyi. Next base: position 205,206 of record MU158788.1, on the reverse strand, counting down.
TCTCTTCTCTCACTGACCGAACGTAAAGCAATAACGCAAGCACTGTTAGTTCACGTGGGTGTTTCTGTGGGTCGTGTGGTAGTACCGGGGGCGAGCCGACCCATTCATGCTGAAACCAGTAATAGCTACAGCGTGGCTTTACCACCTACAAAGCTGGTAAGCAATGGACAAAATAAAAACGGTTTACGCGTAGGGATAAAACAAGAAAGGGCCGTATTTAGACGTATCACATTAACTCGGGTTTTATAAGGTTACTTTTATTGAAGTGTAAGCCAGACGTGACTGGCAAAAAATGGAGACGAACTGAGACGTTTTTTTATGTCAAAGGTCAAAGGGAAAATGTTCTGAGTGCATTTTCCCTCGGGCCTTTATAACTTATACGGGTAGTTGAGACGTGAGTTGTTTTTGTTTACTGTAATATATTGCAATAAATTATACTTTATACATATTGTCTCGCAATGTAAATATATAGAGATCGAAAGATATTATAATACCAGCTTCTTCCCGTGACTTTGTCCGCGTGGAATATTTACCGTTTACGAAAAAAAAAAACTCTCAAAAGCAAAACGATTTTGGAACATTCTTCATTGGTGCTCCGCTCCTAATGGTTTTATCGGGATGATATGCTTATAAACTTCCTCGAAAAATGAGCTATCTAACACTGAAAAATTTTGTCAAATCGGACTAGTATTTTCTAAGATTGGCGCGATTAGTATATATTCTGCTCGCCATGAGAGATGTGACAAGCGATAGATTACTGAAACTCTTTATGGTTACAATTGTTTTTGGATGCTTACGAGGAGCAAGCATAGTACATTTTACCATCTGACAATAAAGTGAGAGTAGTTGAGTGTAATAATTTTTTTTATGTGTAAGATATAATTTAGTACTAAAAACACAGGGTGTTTCGTAAAGACAAACAATAGAAGTGACATTTTTGTGTCACAGGGTAACATTTTTATTATTCATCAATCACATTTGAATAGTAAAAATTGTGTTCAGCTATTGCTACGCTGCAAGAACGTTGTACACGCAACTTCGGAAAGAAAGAAAGTGTGAAGAGCGCATTTCTCACAGTTCTCCAATACCTGAAGGCAAGCGAGACGCTACTTCCACTCTACACGACACAGTCTTTACCTCCACCGCTTTTCGTTACACAAAAGATTGCGGAGCAGAATTACAAAGGCCTCCCATAAAAAATTTAGCTTCAAAAGTTAAATCAAATGCTAATCCGAATCGCGTACTGAGGGTCCGTTCTGCCATACCGATAATATTAATATAGTATTTACATTATATCAAAAGGATTGTGATTTATTTCACCCACTTTGAGATCTTTATCATGAACCAGACCGCCATACTAATATATTGTATTCCGTATCATTAAATTCTGGGTCCTTAAAACGAAAATATATCAGGCTTTATTATATGCTACAATTTATTATTATATTCCAGTTCCCAATAGTTACGACAAGTTACAAGTTTGTGTACATTACCGATTCTAGGACAAACTAATTAAACTTAAAATACGTACGACCTTAATAATTAAGTTTTTTTCTTTAGTATTTTTACTCAAGGTTCCATATTAACTCTATTTTGTGACAATTTTAACCATATATCTATTATGATAGGAAAGACATGGCTCTTTAAAAATAGATCGAACAATGTAGATTTTTTCTGTGAATGTTCATTTGGTTCAGTAAGAGTATTGTATATATAACAGAGAAGAGTAGAGATAGACAATAGAGCGAAGGAAAGAAAATAATATGGAAGACTAAATCTAAAGTAAACGAAAATGTAAAAAATATTCTTTCAAGCTGGAATAGTATTCGACACTTCAATTTCCACGTCGGCAGAAAGAGTAAGAACGTGCGGTGAAGATTGCTAGCTTCGGTTTTGTAACGCGTTCTTTCTCTTTTTTTATTGTAGCTCAACGAAGTGACTGCGCTATACCTGTTGGTAAGCACAGTACAATCCAAAAACAATGGCGACCACCGAGACCACACTATTCATCGTCGGTCGCCACTATCATGCCGGCCTGCAAAAAGCTGGATATGCACAGGCTGATCCCGAAACGCGACCCGCAGAAGTGAATCACTATAACGGGCTTTTTCGCCATGTACATGGTGGTTGCGACCCAGTCAGGCTGTAAAACCCTACCACCCCACTTTCGCCGTTCGTTACTCAGCAGGGTGCACCACGTGCAGGTGAGGTTGGCTTGGGTGTCCCAACTCTTATGGTGTTATTCGACACCCCTTACACCCCCATCACACAGCGCAATGACAAAGATACGCGCTACATGAAATCGAATTTAACCGACTATCTCGTTCTACTCTCCGACGTGCCAAATCAAAAGCCGGGTAATGGAGTGTCGGCGATGCTCTTTTAAACTGTACGCTTAGTTTTTAGGTCAAATTTTTAAATGGTAAGAATAAAAAAGCATTCCTAAACGTCACGTCACGAAACGGACGAGAGAAAGTGACGTCGCGTCGGGACATCTGTACCCCGCGGTCATAATACAGTTTGTAATTATCGAAACGTATACACACTCATTACGTCTATAATAAAAATGTCTCTAAAATTGGAGCGATAATAATCATATACTTTCGTAGTTTTATAACTATGGCTCCGCGTTCTTATGGTCCACGATCCGCAGCGATGAGTTTTGGATCTTGACCATTAAAAGGAAATTATTCACAAAACTCCTAGCTATACTTACTGTTTCCTTATGTCTAAGAGGATATGCCTCGACAAATTTACTTAGCTCGCACTGTATTGTTAATAAATATTTAGTATATAGTCTATTTTATACAGAGGATATATTTATAAAGAGGATACGATGGCAAGAAATTGGTTACCAAAATTACAATGATAAAATATTTTAACGTTTGACATTTTTAGTTTCTTTTATTGCGTAAAAGTGATCACTATGATTGTTATATCTATACTATTCTTTAAATATACATTTCTTCTGTACGTGTGTATGTCACTGAACTCCTCCTAAACGGCTGGACCGATTTTGATGAAGTTTTGTGAGCGTGTTCCAGTGCATCCGAGAATGATTTAGATTCACAATAGGACTCGGTAGGTGGCGCTGCGGTTGTTTTTTTTTATTCGTCCGGCCGTATATTATAAAGAGGTAAAGTTTGTCAGTTTGTGACGTTGTAGGGGGTAATCTCAGGAGCTACTGGTCTGATTTGAAACATTCTTTCAGTGCTATATTGGTAATTTATCGAGGATGATTATAGATTATATATCAGCATGCTAAGGCCAAAGGAGCGGAGCACAAATAAAGAATATTTCAAAATCGAGGTTATTTTCCTCTTGAGAGCTTCCGCTGCGTGTTTAACGTTAGCCTAAACTATTCCACGCGAATGAAGTCGCAGGCAGAGGCTAGTATAAAATAAATTTGTAGTGTAGCTCTCTCTATCAATATTTTATTCTAAACAGTTGTCTACTAAATTAGGTATAATAGACAATATTTAATAGTTAAGTTGAAATATCACAACATAAGGTTACTAGGTTATTCATATAAATACTGTAACTACTTTTAGCCTCATACATTGTTCCATATCTTACTTCATGTATTCATACAATATCTATTTTGTCAATTGACATTAAAACCTAGCCTATAATTTGAAACAAGAATCATTTTAAATAGATTTAGTTGTTTTCGATTTCTAAACCCACAAACGACCAGACAGAACTCGCCTATTATTATGTAATAAGGATGAGTGTAACCCATCTCATATGGGTCCCAAAATCATTTACTAGATTGCAATGTAACATTGATGAGTTGTTGTCTACCTATGTATGTATGTATAATTAACGTGTTTATCATATTAGTCCACATCTTCTATCTTATCTTTGGCAACCAATCTTCTAGTAGACTATTACTGCCATTGTCAAGTGAGTATCAATATTACAAGTTTCTTGATATAATTTCAATGAACTAACAAGATGGCGGCCATCTTGTTAGAACTTTCCATGGAGTTTTTGTGGCAAGTCAGAATTCATGCTCTGTGATTGTTTTTCGAACTGACTACGCTATCGACCTAGCAAGGTCTTAACAGCTTCACCGGACTACTAAGGCGAGCGCTTAAGGCACTCATGCTCCGTGATATTATTTCCGACCCACTTCGCTTGTGCACAATAACCAAACTATATTACGTAAAGCACCACCAACATTACACAATATAGAGTCAAGTAACACAAGATTATGGATAAAATATAAAGACATACTATATGGCATTCCAAGATCCCGCCAAAAACTCTCCACATCGTCATTTAATGTCAAATGAGATCGTCATCAAGTGCTGTAATGTATAAAAAAATTAAAAAATATAGTATAAACATAGAAAAATAGATGTAGCAAGACTCGTTTCATCGCATTAAAAGTTGCAGGCAACGTTTAGTATTTCAATATTGCTACAATTTTAAATATTTGTAACGCATCGTACCGAAACGGCCTCGAGCTCTCTTACAATTAAAACTAGGCTATCACATTCGTTTCATTAATGTCATATCGATTTATAATTAGCTGGCGCAATCGATATGTAAAAAAAGTAATTTGCAAGTACTGGCAGCTTGTTAGCTGCCTTGCCAATGAAAAAAAGAAAGAAATAATAATATACACGTAACGCCAAAACAAATTGGAATCAATTAATTAAAAATTCGTATCCTTAGTCGGCTGTCGCGAACGATAACATTCGAATTTCGAACTCCGTCGTAACCATCGACACGAATTTAACGGATTCTCGATTTGTTCTTGTAACCCTGAGGCATTATTTATTGTAATATAAAACTTTGTTTCCATATACGTTTATGGGTAACATCTCACTCGAGTGTTTTCGGATGGTTAATTAACGAGAGTATCGAATATCTCTTTTAGAAATGTTCCACAAGGGATATTATGTACTTTGCAATACTGGCATTTTAATAATACGTCGATAAATTTGCTTACCAAGGGCTTTTATGAAATTTGTTTTTATTAATTAATTTATTTTGAACGGCTCACCTAATTGGTTAATATGTATATTATTTACCAAGTTGTTTATTTAAATTTGAATTGTAAATACTCTGTTGTTTCTCGACTTGTTTTTGTGTCGCAATTAATTTTGAATTCGTTACTATTATCGTCTGATAACGGTTTGAATATTAATGTACTTAGGAATTAATTTAGTAAACGCTAAATTTAAATACATAAAATAAATAATTGTTAAATATAAAGACGCTCAAATAAAAATAAAATAAAAGTTTATATATCAACAACTAATTAAGTGCCGCGGTTTCATACGCTTAACTCTGCATTATATATGTCATCCGTATCGTCCATCGATACTGCCGGCCCGTAGTACCTCCAACTCGTATAGTCAACTCTATGACCTATAATTTTTAATGTTATTGCTCCGCTCCTAAAAATCGTAGCGTGATATTAGGTAGCTTACAGTATACCTCGATAAATAGGGTACAGCATTTAAAATTAATTTTTCAACTAACTTTTCAAATAACTTTTACATTCAGATATTAGTGCTAACAAAAAAACTATGATTGAACAATCTCTTAAATTTTATAATATCAGGACAGATATACTACTATTATGAGACAAATAATAATTGTGTCGTTACACCAAAATTCACGTTGGAATATAAAGTCCTAAAGTTGCTAATAAAATATGAATTCTTCAAAATACCAAAAAATATAAAGTGGAAATCACCACTTTGTAGTAAACCTGAAGATTAAAAAAATAGTATAAGCATAGGCTTAAAAGACGCGTATCCAACGGGACTGACAGATTTAAAAAATATGTACAATTAACTAATTTAATCTATAATAATAATATTGACTAGTATTGGCTTTTACTCTCCAGTCAACAGAATATCTAGGTCATATAACTCACTCCATAAAACATGTGACATTTTCTCAACTAAACGAAATCATTTCAAAACAACGATAGAGACATATCAGTCTCTTCACAAGACACAGTTATAATAAATTTTTTTTTATTTTTTTTTTCAGTATTTTCTATATTTCTCTTTCTGTTTCAATCTTCTCGTTTTTGTATTATCATGTAATTTTTTTTTTTTATATGTAAAATAGTTTAATCTTTTGTTTTATTAATATTTAATTTATTGTTGGAGCATGCCGTGGTTGTCTTTAAATATGACTACATTTATAATGTGTTACAATAGTTCTACTTTTTTTTTAATATACTAATGTATTGTCATGTTGACGATCCTAAAATAAATAAATAGTGACCATGAATTCTGTAATTTATATGTGGTTTGCAAAGTCAATCTGTTACGTCCGCATACGCGGTTAATCGCCACGCATTCCCAATGATTGCCAGCAATTTTTCCCGAGTTTCACCCAGCCCTTAACTATCCATTGATGACAGTAATGCCGTGTTGTCAACGTAGCTATTTCCCATACAAGTTCCCATGTATTACGGAGTACACCATGAATTTTAATACACATGCATTATCTTTTTTAATACACTTATTATAGTTAATCACCTATAGTTATGTGGGTTTCTATGGTCATTAATTTTATGTCATATGACATTATTAAAGTAAAAATATATGAATGAGAAATATAAGCAAAAACATCAAAGCACAGGATCAATATAATACATTAAACTAGTGGGCGCCCAGAGGTCGACATTCGACCATAGTTCATTGATTTTTTAAAGTTTGAATTTTATTAGGGTTCTTTTGTCTAAGGGTATTTACGTTATAATATCATTGTAGAATGTAGAATGAAAAAGGGTAATTGTAACGTAAGAATAAAATAATATATACAGTCGAGCATAGCAACCTCCTTCACAACCTTTTTTGAAGTTCTTTATTGACAGATGTCAAATTGTCTTTTTTATTTACATGTGTGTATATGTTGTGTAAAATTGAAGCAGTAGTGTGAGTAATGCATATTTTAATTAATTTAATGTACTTCTAATGCATTTTATATAAAATAAATAGCTTTCTGCACTTCTCCTCCATATAAACTTTAACTATGCCAAATTTCACGTTCATCCGTTCGCCCACTAAGTTTAGGCTTTACGTATTAATATAATAATATTAATATACTATCTATATGTATAAATTAAACGTGGTACTTTACAGAGTATTGTAAAAAAAATGCAAGTAACTAATAATAGGTAATTTTTTGTCTGGCGGTTTATTTGTGCCCACATCATTGCTAAAGTATTACGGATGATAAAACGTCACAGACAAGTAGTCCGGTGAAGCTGTTAAGACCTTAGTAGGTCAATAGTGTAGTCAGTTCGAAAAAAATAAAAAATTACGGAGCATATCCTCGAGTATCTTTGTTTTATTTAAATCGGTTCACTCTATCAAAAGTGATAATCATTTGAACGTAATGCCATAGTAATTTGAATTAAATCAACGCGTCAGAAACAGTGAGTAAAGGGTAGTTTCTTATATTACAAATATAAATTCATTTTAATCACATCTATTAATTACATCATTTGCAACTATATTAAAACATAATGTGTGAAGTAAACGTTTTTAATTTCTTGATGACGATTTCCTGCCCTTAAAGGTAAGATACGCCATGACATACTTGTATTAAAAATTCATAATTTATAATGAATGTGTGTATTTGTGCGTGTAATATTTTATACATATATGGCTTTCATTTCCATAATAATATAAATTTAATTTGCATTTCTTGATGGCTTAATTCGATCGTTGTTGAGACCACACACGGTTTTTATTTTACCGCGTTTGTATTTTAAGTTTATGTTCTTTTAATCGCATTTATTGTTAACATTTAGTCAACGTCCATATAATTTTTACTTCAAATACTTCAGGCTGTTGGCAACAATTTAGAATAGAAAAAGTGACAGATAAAGAAACGACGGGAACATTTTAGTTTATCTGTGGTTACATATATTTTTGGGGAATCTTAAATACAGTCAACCTTTTTTGTATTGAACAAAAAATTATATTAAATATTTGGTTGTATTTACAGAAATAAAAATTTTAATCAAAGAATTGCTTATGCTGATCAAGGCCTTTAGAATTTCTTTAGTAGCTGTACGATGCAAGAAATCCTAACTAATATCATAAATGTGATTGTCTATTTGTTTGTTACGCTGACAGTGCTTAAATACTGAACCATTTATTATATAGTCGTTATTCAGTTTTCAAGAAAATACATAAAGTACCTATTAAGTAGAAATCAAATCAAATCTCAATATTTTATTCAATTTAGGCTCTGGGAAGGTGCTTTTTGCAGGCCGGCATGACAGTGGCGACCGGCGATTGACAGTATGTCACTCGGTGGTCGCCATTGTTTTTGGATTGTACTATGCTTACCATCAGGCACAGTGCAGTCACTTTGCCGTGCTACTACAAAAAAAAAAAACGTCAAAACTACCACCTGTTCGGAAAACAACCCAGTCATCTAAAAGAACCAACGTAGAACTCAATCTGGTTTATAATCGTTTATATCGGAAGAACATAGAGAGGTGTTGTTTCCAAATATCATACACAAAGACTGACAAACGCTGGCAAATATATTGTTCCTGAGGTTAAACCTTTTGTTTTTATTTTAACGTGGACAGAAACTCCATCATGGACTGTAAGGTCCCGGGGGAGGGCCTGAGCTGAGTCGCCTGTCATGTGCGTGTTGGGACGCAGCTGGTGGTGCCTTTCGGTGACTTTAACTGACTAAAACTCTACGGCTACCTATTACATTGGCATTGCGATCGTGAACTTGAATATAGTAATACCATAACACACAATAATATCAGCGTGAGAGATCGTTACAAAATCATTTTCACGTCGAAACTTCGATCGACAAGATAGCCGACAACAAACAAATAGTCAGGTATTAGGTATCTACGAGCACGATGACAGCTATAGAGATTGATAGCGATGTCTTATGTCAATCAGTGTTCTATAGTAGGTAACTATAAGATAGGATAATTTTGAAATGACTCATGTTTTATTCTTTTATTGTATTACACATTTATCAATGATCTTAACAGCCTATATAAAATGGATCTACCTGTAATAGATCTCTGCAAATAAATTCTCAAATTTATGAATTATGAATTTCACTTAAATTAAAAAATATAGCAATAACTACACTTAAAAAAACTGATATTCTGTTGGCATGTTGTATCTTTACAAATTCACTGGACTTTAAACTACATGCATGTATCGAGCTGGGTGCTGCGACATAATAATTGTGAATTTTGGATAGTGATCTAACTGGACTGTGCCTTATGCTGTGGTGACATTCGTGATCAGCTGATGTATAAATGTACATCTGATGTATATACACTGATTTATAAAGATACGGATCTGTATGCTGTCATCTGGTTTTAATGTAAGTAATAAATTAAATCAAAGTTTCATTTGCAGAGTAGAATTTATGTTTCTTATTTCAGTTATCATAAACCAATCATATCATATTTCCAGTATAATAGTAATTAAATTATTGTTTAAAAATGTATAGTGGTCGACGATAATAAATGTATATATTACTAGTGTTACACCATCAATAAATGCCTTTTAAAATTCTCATATTATGTATTTATTTTTTTAACTTAATCGCCATATCTTATAACGCCAAAGAAGTTTTACTGCAATCGCGTATGACAGCTACACGCATTAGTTAGTTTTTTTTTGTAGTATTTTTGTTAAAAAAAAACTCAAGGGATGCAAAACACCGGTGTTATTAGTAGATTCCAACAATGGCTATCAAAATATGTAATGCAAACCAAACGAAATAGATCTACACGTCCTATATTCATGGTAACACTATCTTAATCTACCAATTTCTGTATTATAATAGATAGCAAACACAACGATATCTTTGAGATTTATAACATTGCATCACCGAGCTCAATCACAATAGGCGAAGTTATGACTTTGAAAAATATATGGAACTGTGAAATGGATGGCATTTCTATTGTCGATGTCGAGGTATTGTGAAGTTACAGACATAAATAAAGGTGTCTTTCGCTGTATAGGGTCGAAACAGAAGCGATAAACGATATTATTAATGTTTAATGTTAATATAACTACCATAGAAAAAAAATCTAAGTGATTCAAGAGTATCAGAGTAGCATTATAATGAAGAATTAATTAATAACAAAAAACAATGCCAAATGAAAAATGTTTCTCTCAAGATTCAGTAAGAAACAGTATCGTTCTAAGAAAAATTAAACGTTCGTTGTAAATTCGATTGAAATGTGTTTTACAACAAAAAATCTACATATCAATGCATCTATTAAAAGAAAAAACACATGCGGTCAGAGAAACCACGACAAAAACAAAAATGTTTACGCTTTTTCTTCAACTCTGAAGGTAATTTGTTCAACATAAAGATTTATTACATATTTTCGTCACGTAAGAAAAAGCGTTATGCTCTCCATACGCTTCTGTCTCCCTCTGTAATTGTATATATATATTTTATTTTCAATCATTCTTCAACGTAAATAACGTAAAGTAAGGCATCAAATCTAAAAATTTCTATTGATATTTTATTGGAAAAATCATTTATTAAAATTAGATATACAATAGTCAATTATATAAAGAATGCTATATATAAATAAAACAAATAACAGAAAGTTTCAATAAGATTTCCACGCGTTGTAAACGCATTTATTAAAGAGTGTAAGAGAGAGTGGTTTACGGATGGGGTGTAACGCTTTTCCCTTACGTGACGATTTTTACCAGTCAACTCCTACCGTACACCGCGTTAAATTCGATCCAAAAATACAACAAATAAACACCTATACAATTATGTTAAAATAACTACAATTTCCATGTGTAGTAGCATCAAGCACTTCCAAGTTGATTGATACATTAGAATAAAGCAAAGTTTTGTTCACACGCCTATAACTTAGACTACACTTCAAAGCCTGACTCACGAGTATTGATGTCGCTTCTAGTATTACCTTCAACACTTCCTATGTCACAATATTCCTAGAGTCAATAAACTCTCTACATCGATCACTAAATATTATCAATATTACCTCTTCGTTGTTTGAATTGTTAATATTATTGTAATTTGTTTGTCTGATTGTTTGCTTCCTTCTTCTGCTTACTCTTAATCACAAAGGGCTTGGATCTATCGTATTTTAACATAACTGACTTATTTTTTTCGTCTTTTAACAATAAATTCTTGTATGAAAATTATGGGCTATATCACAGTCATAATAATATAATCAGTTAAATGGGAAATGCATTGTCTTTACTTAAAAGTCATAAGTACGAATAATTAACGTGTAACGCAATATTCTTGCATTGTTTTGTATGAATAAAGGCCATCACTATTAAAATAAAATGATTTCATTTCTATTTCCCTGCTATATCCCTGCTACTACAATACCAGCAACACGAAACTATAACTAAGCCTTCAATTTCAAAACCGTCTGCATTTGGTTAGTCTATTTAAATGATAATACATCATAACAAGTTCAATTCTTCTTCTTCTTCTTACGCTTATCCCACATAAGTAGGGTCGGTACAACATGTTTCTCAAGTTGTGGTATATGATTTGGCTTAATTATTACGATCGGCCGCCTGCCTGACATCAACCCTCCTTGGGATTATTTTGTTGTACCACTGTATTTATGATTATTATTATATAATAATATAGTTATATTTACGAATAGTTACATATATTACATATTAAATAAGTTAAAGTTAAGTTATAACAAGTTCAATTATTAATTTTAAACAAAAACGTCTAAAAAAAATTAAACCGCCGAAGAAACTTATAGGAGCTTCGTATGATCACGTCAGCGTCACCAAATGTAGGTGTCTACGGCATCTTCCGTCGAAGAACACTATTGAACTGAACTCTGGGACGCTCAGACACGCGTCATTACGTTTAGCTATTATCATTAGCATTTGATTAGTATTTAGTTTAGCATTAGCTAGTACTGTGGCGGCTTAGACATCACGTCGGGGTCACCAAATGTAGGAGCTTCGGGCTCACTACTAAAGGGTGGTCCATCTATCAGTTGCTTTTTGAACTATCGATTATTTAGGCTTCGACAGCTCGAATGACTTTGCCAGTGTGTCAAATATTTAGTAAAAGGTTTGCGGTTTACGAAATGGTTAAGCTTATGCTCAAAAAAAAATTTGGGAATATTGAAAACTTACTTCCAACCGTCAATGGTAAGCGCTAATGCGGCATGTTGGAAGATTTTTTCTTTACCCGAATGGAAGAGGGCGACATCGGCGGCATTTGGTTCTAGCAGGACGGCGCCACGTGCCACATAGCCATCGTCACAGTCGAACTTTTGCGCGGTACGTTCGAAAATCGCATAATGACTCGAAACAGCTATATCAACTGGCCGTCTCGCAGCTGCGATTTGACCCCGTTGGACTATTTTTTATGTGCGGTCAAGGATAAGTGTTACGCCAACCAAGAGATGATTGACGACCTAAAATACGAGATTGAAGTCGACATTGCAGCCATTGAGGGCCACACCATCGAAAACGTCATGAAAAATTGGCTCAACAGAATGGGCTACTGCAAAGCCAGCCGGGGCAGCCATATGAATGAAGTGGTCGTCCACTATTAAACCGCAATGTTGGGGATATTCAATTAAAAAAAATCTATCCACCCGTCTTTTTTCTATAGCAATTTTTAAATGCAACTTTTCATGGGCCACCCTATATAAGAGTCTATTTCACGCACTCCGACTATTATTATATTCCACTACTACGAACCTGCAAGATTCATAGCACGGTATCACAATGTTTATAATATCGGGTCACTCTTTCAATCGACAAAGGTAATGCACGATCCACAGCAATTCCCACGGACATCCTGCGATATAAGCGACACTGGCAAATGGTTTTTAGCAATACAATCAATAAATAACTTTCCAAACATTTCATTTTACTTTCGTTTCCGACTATTTTACTATGAATCATTTCCGTCAATAAACGTTGCGATATGTATTTTGAATGATCATACGTGAATGGTTTTTAACAACAGTTTTTAGAAATAGATGTTACTACTTACTACTTGCTATAATGGATAAGTACAGAAAACTATAATATCTCATTTCTCACTATAAATCTATACTTCTACACTAATATTATAAAGAAGTAAACTTTGTGAGTTTGTGACGTTGTGGCGTTGTAGGGGGTAATCTCATGAACTACTAAACCGATTTTGAAAATTATTTTACCAATAAAAAGCCACGTTATTTGTGAGTGTCATAGGCTATATATCATCACGCTAGGATCAATAGGAGCGGAGCACCAATGAAGAAAATTTCAAAATCGGGGTATTTTTCCTCTTAAGGTCTTTCGCTGCGTTAGCGTTAGTCTAAAGTCACTATTCCACGCGAACGAAGTCGTGGGCAGAGGCTAGTTAATAATAAATTGCCTCAAAATTTTAGCAAAGTGGCATTTTACTGAGAACTTTATGTAGATGTCATAACATAGCTAAAAATAAGTTGTTTGTAGTTTACACACGGCAGAAGTAAAACTAATTATTCTCGTTAATTTTAAAGATAATGAAAATAAAAGCGCGCGATAATCACTATGGTGGTAGAGCCACGCTGAAACTATTACTGGTTTCAGCATGAATGGGTCGGCTCGTCCGGGGTAGTACCACCCTCTCATAGAAAACCGACGTGAAGTAACAGTGCTTGCATTGTTGTGTTTCGTTCGGCCAGTGAGAGCGCTGGAGGCACACCTCCCCTCCCTCTCCTTTCCCTCTCCCTCCCTTAACCCTTCCCCCAAAAGGTGGCAACGCACTTGCGACTCCTCTGGTGTTGTTAGTGTCCATGGACGGTGGTGATCACTTAACATCAGGTGACCCACTTGTTCGTTTACAATCTATGACATAAAAAAAAAAAAACTACGATTCAAGAGAAAGTAATGTGCGATTCTGTAAATGATTTAAACATTTCTCTATCTGTTTGTTTGTATATATTTCATGTATATTACTGCCTCACTCTCTCACGGTCTAAAACCTATACACATTTATAGTTATCTTTTTTTCGTTATACATTTCCGTTTGATAAAATCCAATTCACACCGTCCCAAACGAAATCTCACTTCAAGACTGTACAAAAATACCTAAACAGTTATTGTCACCACAATAAATAAAATAAATGCGTTCTCTATGATAGAAGCATCAGAAAAATGAATGAATTCGATATAGCATCGGAAAAATAACATAATACCCGTCCATCGTTCACCCGTTGACGCTAGCAACGATTCACTAAATGGAACTAAGTCTAATATGATCGTGTGAGAAATGGTGCGAGTTATTTTCATAGCGCTTACATTGCGAATTCTAAGAGAGGATATTTTTAGAAAATCTTTGAAGATAAATCATTATATGAGTTATCAAAGTGGATGTGTTTACTTGCAATAATATTTATGAAGCATTCAGTATATTTTGAAACTCAATGTGTTTTATTAATTTTTATGAAGTCCTCTCCTATTTTTATTATGTCCACGTTATCGGTTGCGTTACCATTTATTACCTGACAACATATCTACATGAAATTAAGCTTTTTTGCACTCCAATAGATACTAAGGAACCATTTTTATGCCTATTTTATTAGCAAAAATTGTCAGATGAACTAAACAAATTACATTAATATACTAGCGGTACCGGCAGACGTTGTCCTGTCCTGATAATAAAAAAATCCTAAGGGTCAACTGCAGCGTCACCTACCGGGTCCAACTGTGAATCTAAACCATACTCGAATCCACCGGAACGCACAAAAAACAAAAATTATATAAAGATATATAGTTAATTCAAATGTCTATTTAAATTCAAAGAAGAAGGGTCCAAGGCCACAGTGGTACGTTTACGTTGTCTGGATAAAGCATATATTTGAGTACCATTTAGTCTTTATTTCATTAAAATCGGTTCGGTCTATCAAAAGCTATTGCAATTTAAATGACGACGCGACTTAAGTACGAGAGAAAATTAGACAAGTAAATGGACTTAATACATTTGATATTACTTGTTTCAGCATGAATAGGTCGGCTCGTCCGGGGTAATACCACCCGACCCACAGAACACCGACGTGAAGTAACAGTGCTTGTATTGTTGCGTTTCGTTCGGTCAGTGAGAACGCTGGAAGCCCATCTCCTTTCCCCCTTTCCCTTCCCCTTTCTCCTTTCCCTCCCCCTCCCGCATACACAGGCTGGTAACGCACTTGCTACTCCTCTGATGTTGATAGTGTCTATGGACGGTGGTGATCACTTAACATCAGGTGACCCACCTGTTCGTTTGCCTCCTCTTGATATATAACAAAAAACATTTAGATGACTTTATTAGTCACCGTTTTTACACAAGGAGCCACACGGGCTAAGTTGCAGTCTCAGCTACTTGTAATATAAAACCATTAGAGAGGCATAGAAGAGTAAAAAATAATAGCAGTTCCTTTAGGTACCAAGGTAGTGAATAGCTTTTTGGACAGGCATATTTGTAATTTTTGTATCTTTTTTTTCGATGTTTACTTTTTGTTGCTGTTAGCTGTTTACATATTATATTTCTGTTATATTTATTGTCAATACACCGACTACACGTCCGTACATTACTTAGGGTCTCCATTAAAAATCAGTGCTGCAGTACCACCCAGTTGTGCAGCAGCACTTTGCTGAATGGAGGTGCCTTTGTTGGATATTCTAATAAGCTGTGTATATGTTCATCTTGTTGTTTTGATGTTATCCAGCAATAAACACATTTTCTTTCTTTCTTCTTCTTACTTTCCGTTAATAAATACAAAACTACGCTAAACGCAAACCAGACGTTACTGAAGTCGCCATTAATAAAATTACTTTCGACGTATTATAAATCTATTTAAAATCAGATGGGAAGTTTGAAATACATCTGATTGCACGCTTCCAGTGATCTTTTGATCTAATTTTAAACCGATCGATTGGTCGTAAAATTTTAATAATCGATTCGGCCCCCTTTGAACGGTGAATCGATTTTTAATCGAGTAGCTAGTTGTTTGTTTGAGTTAATTTCAGAAACCCGTCTCATAGTTGAAAGTTTTGTGTATGTACCTCACGTCAGGTGTTGGAAACATTTCTGTTTAAGTTTCATATGTCGAAAATTCATGTAACAATAGTTTCGCAGGGTAAGTTGTTAACATTTCAGAGAAACTATATGTACATATATATATAGTATTTATAACGTTGTTGTAGAGCATTGTATTCAGTCTTACGGTTTTGAAATTTAGGTATAACCTTATATAAGAAGAATGTAAATCTAAAAAGTATATACTTTTTAGATTTTTGTAAATTGTTGCAGGTGTGTAAGGAATTTTCTTCTTCTTACCCTTATCCCACATAAGTAGAGTCGGTACAACATGTTTATCATGTTGTGATATATGATTTGGCTTAATTTTTACGATCGGCCGCCTGCCTGACATCAACCCTCCTTGTGATTATTTTGTTGAATCACTATATTTATGATTATTATATAGTTACGAAGTCTGCTGGGATCAATTAGCCTTACAATTTTTCTCTAGGCTTTAGTAGGCTATATATAGTGTCTGCTTGAGCGGCACCACCGTTCCGGTTAAAACGAAATTCTTCAAGACTAACAATAAACTAGCCAAATTTGGACTATTACGGAATAAGTACATTACATTTCAATCATTTTTAGAAATGTTTGTTTGTCTATCTGTATGTATGAACAAGCATCACTGCTAAAATACTGCGTTCACAATAAAACCTCTTTAATAAAATCATAAAGCATGTCTTCGAGTAACATTTAGTTTTTTTTTCATTAAAATCGGTTGGGTCTGTAAAAAGTTATTGTAATTTTAATGACGACGCGACTTAAGTACGAGAGAAAAGTAGATACGTAAATAGACTTAATGCACTTTATTAATCGTTATTTTTTACATAAGGTTTCACGCGGGCGAAGTCGCGGGCGCGTCTAGTGTTATATATTTATATTCAATGCAGGTACTTATTTGTCTTGCCTTCGCTTTCCGGTACAACGCGACGTGACACGATCCGTCCTTAATATTACATTATTCTGAGCCTTTTTCAATTAATAAATCTTAATCTTATAATAATAACTAATAATATAAATGAAGAAGTGTATGTTGTTAGTTTTTTTCCTGTTGTACACCATAATTATTCAACCGGTTACTATGAAATTTGTTTAGACATTATCAGAGGTACCTACAGAAGAGGACATATAATACCTTTCATGCAGAAAACAAAGTACTATTACTGAAGATAGATCATCTGTATTAACAGGGCAGTTCGGGCAATATATAATATGGGACCTCACGAATCATTAGAAACGAAATTCCAGGAATTCGGTATCTTAACTCTGCCCTCCCAATACATTCTTGATCATTTAATGTATGTCCGGAAAAACTTTGAGAAACTGAATTTACTAAAAGACCGGCATAATCTAAATACTAGAAACTGTAATAAACTGGTGGTCCCATGTTTCAGACTTAGCAAAACCAGTAATAGTGTTTTAGGTAATAGTGTTAGGTTCTACAATATAGTCCCAAAGCATGTTACCGATTTGCCGGACTGTAAATTTAATCGCCATGTCAAACGGGTTTTAGTTTCAAAAGGATATTATAGAGTGGATCAGTATGTGAATGATAGTGATGTCTGGAATTGACTCCTCTCTGTGCATCCACTAAAAGCATTGTATAATGTATTGGAAATATATGTTTAAAAAATGTACCCGATTGAGTTTCTTGCCGGTTCTTCTCGATGACTGGGTTGTTTTCCGAACCGGTCTTTGACGTTCATAAGTGCCTTATTAGGGCCTAAACCGAATAAAGTATTTTTGATTTAATTTGAACGCCTACAAAGTCGCAGACAATAGCTAGTAGGATATATTAGGTATAACTATAGAGACTCATATTTCTACCAGAGTATATCAAAATTAAAGTGAACTTTTTATGTATAGACGGCCATCTAGGGGGGGTTCGGGCGTCCCCGCAGTCTTTGCATGAGTGTCCCATCAGCGATGCATTTTTTGTGCGTTGTGTGGTTAGACAGGTGGTTATATCTCATCCTCGATATATTCTCTCAAATATTCACTCTACTTACAAATGAAAAAGTCAAAAAGTAAGAAAAACGTTAAACAGCGGTTGCACTTCCTGCCGTTAAAAGTGCACTTCACGAATATTCGTGATTTGCACTGCAATCTCAATGCAGTCCAATGTAACGCGCGCCGCCCTAGCCTATCGAATCTTGCGCAACTCTAGTGCACCCTTCCCTCTGCGTCCCTGGCCGCGCGCCCCCGTCCTTCAGTCGTCCGGCATCTGTGAACACGCGTGAACATATTGTTGAACGTTACACCTATTATATCATTCTAATATACTTTAAAATAAAATAAAATGGTTTTTTTTACAATCAATCAATACAATCAGATTAATTATCAAGTAGGTAATAAATATTACAAGTATCTTGTGACAATTTCAATATTGTAACAAGATGGTGACTCCCTTTTAAGATCTTTCCAGGATTTTTTTGTGGCATTCCAGAATTCATGCTCCATTGTATTTTCCATCCACTTGTACACAATAACCGAACTATATTACGTAAAACACCACTAATATTACAAAATATAGTGAAATAACACAAATATAATTCACTACATTACAAACTAAGATCCCGTCAAAAACTCCAGGTGTGTGTTTAATTTATAGTATGCAGTAGAATATATTAATTATACATTAAAAGCTTACTCTACCTAAGGATATTATATACATATAGAAGAAGGTTATAATGCGTGAAACAAAAATTATATGGTATAATAATATATAATTTATTAAATTCAATTGGTAATACACTAAGTATAAGCGATTGGGGAGAGTCATTTGTATTCCGGACCGGTGCTAGCGGCGACACGCGTCAGGGGTTGTCCCGCTACAGATCCGTCGAGCTGTGCAATTACCATTACCGATGTGGTGAGTCAAGCTATGGAATATTTCATTCCATACACCGATATACCGCTTGGAGGTGAAGCTCGCCCATGGTTCAATACTGAATGCAGCGAAGCTGAACGAAATAAAGAATTAAGTTTCCAAGCTTGGGCTGAAGCACGCTGCAGAAAAGCTCCGGATCTAAGTGATATAAAGAAAGCCTACAACAAAGCTACCAAGTCTTATAAAAAAGTTTTGCGTAAAGCTCGTTTTGACCATGTTGGTCGCGTTGGAGCTATACTGGCTTCCTATCCATCAGGTAGCAAAGCTTTTTGGTCTCTTGCCAAGTCAGTCGAAGCTAACTTTCTCAAGGCCTCGCTTCCACCCATGATAAAATCAGATGGTTCATTGGCTCATTCAGCGGCAGAAAAGGCAAACATTTTTGTAGCTGATGAAGCGCTGTGGGAGACAAGAATGCTCAATTTAGAGCATCGACGGCAAGTGGCTTGTCTCTCAGTATTTTATAAGTTACACTTTGGAGAGTGTGCACAGGAATTACATGATTTAATTCCATCGTCCCCATTCCATCAGAGGACGACCAGACGCCGTGAGGGTTTCCACCCTTATGTAGTTGATATACCTGAGATTCGTACGAAGCGATTTGCTTCCACATTTATTATACGTACGGCTAAGGTCTGGAATTCACTCCCGGCGTCTGTCTTCCCGTCATCATACAACTTGGGAGTGTTCAAGAGTAGAGTGAACAGGCATTTAGCAGGTAAGCGCGATCCATCGTCAGCTTCATCATCACTTACCATCAGGTGAGATCGTGGCTAAGCGCGTATCTGTAAAACATGAAAAAAAAAGAAAGGAAAGAAAATGATTTACCTAAAATTCATATATATTTCGGGGACAATATTGAATTCTTTCATTGTTCTACGGCATAACTAACAAGTACACGTAGAAATGTCTTTATGTCCCTCGAGCTTCAAATAATCTCGAGAGAAAAAGGAAATTAATTTTCTGACAAAAAATGTAAACTTCAAAGACAAGAGGCCATATTATTGTTGCCTATTTTATTTCTTCTGTTTAGTTGTACATTCCTTTTAAATTAAAACAGCTTTTACCTGTGGATCCGCTCACGTTAATTTAAGTTAATTTTTTTGTAGATAAAAGGTACCTTAAGCCCATTCTTGTACTCCGAACAATGTGTCTACAAGATTCAATAATGATTGGTTTAGTAGTTAAAGTATAACCAATACATAACGTTTACGTAGGTCGTAGAGCTACACTGAAGCTATTACTGGTTTCAGCATGAATTGGTCGGCTCACTCGGGGTACTACCACCCGACCCACAGAAACACCGATGTAAAGTAACAGTGCTTGCATTGTTGCGTTTCGTTCGGTCAGTGAGAGCACCAGAGGCCCACCTCCCCTTCCCTTCCCCTATCCCCTCCTCCCTAACCCTTTCTCCGCCCCCCATACAGGCTGGCAACGGAATTGCGACTCCCCTGGTGTTGCAAGTGCCTATGAACGGTGGTGATCGCTTAACATCAGGTGACCCACCTGTTCGTTTGACTCCTATTCTTATCGCTACATATTAAGTCTTCCGCCGCGTCTATCTGTCGGTTCGCGATAAATTCAAAAGCTATTTATAAGATTTTCATGCGGTTCATTACTATATAAGAGTGATTCACGAGGAAGGTTTAGGTATATAATATGTCAAGTTTTTTTTAGTTAAATTTGTTGAAATATAACGATAATTGTTGGAAGTGTCGAAAAAAATCAAGCCGCCTGGGAGCTTTCGTTGAAAACGCTGCCTAATTCCTTTGAGATATATCAAAGCAATGATATATCACGACGCAGACGAAATCGTGGCAGTTAGCTAGTTTATAATATAAGTTCGATAGCTCATTTATCCATAAAAGCTATTGGCTATATATCATCACGCTAAGACTAGTAGGAGCGGAGCACAAATTAAGAATGTGTCGAAATCGTATTTTTTATTTTTATGAGAGCTTCCACTGCGTTTTAGCGTTAGACCAAAGTAACTATTCCACGCGGATGAAGTCGCGGCCAAAAGCTAGTCTTAAATATAGGTTGAAAGTGCAACAAGTATTTAACAAATAGTAACATAATTCTGTATAAAAAATTGAATGTTATGATAAAAAATAATTGAAGCTTACTGAAAATTCAGTGGGCACGATAAAACATTCGTGTGAACCGACACATTGTCAGTTCACAAATAAAATATTAACAATTTTATGAAACAAACAGCGAGTTTTAATGGAATAATAAAACGTTGACTACGTTGGAATATGTGAGGTCGGTATGATTACTTTATACAATAAATATTTATGGGATTTTATTTACTGCTAGCTGTGCCCGCGACTTCGTCCGTAAAGAAAACGTGAATTAACAAAGTCATCTGAATGTATTAAGTCCATTTATTTATCTACTTTTCTGTCGTACTTACGCCGCGTCGTCATTAAAATTACAATAACTTTTGTTAGAGTGGACCGATTTTAATGAAACAAAGACTTAGTTACACTCAAAGATATGCTTTATTGTAAATGCAGTACTTTATCAGTAATGGGTGTTCATACAAACAGACAGACATACATACATTTCTAAAAATGATTGAAATGTATTCTATCGCTTATTCCTAGACACCTGCAACAATTTTTTCACTAAAATCGTAAAAGTACAGACAGAGTACATTCTTGTTATACGTATATGGGTATAATAGAGTCCTTATATCTTCAATTGTGAAGAAAAAAATAATTTAATTTGATTAAGACTCGTGTTTCGGATATTACATTTAATAATCAGATTCTACTCCATTGAAAAATCCATCCAAAGGTTGCCTGGAAGAAATTGCTAATAGCAATAAGGTCGCCCATTGTACCGTTAATAAAACGTGAAATGTTTTTTGAAATGTATATATATATAACTGGGGTACAATAAAGTTTAAATAAATAATCATAGTTACTGTGATTTCTACGTATAAGTTAGATTTATAGTATAGACGATATATTCAGTAAACTTTATTCTAAACAATCGTCAATTTTTTTTATTTACGTCAGGTAAAATATAGTAATAGAAAGGTCTATTCTCTTATTTATATTCAATTTCATAAATTGTTTGAAATACTTCAACGTTTTGTGTTATAGCTTATGTATGGATAACAATAATGCAATACAGAAACCTATCGCCACAGTTTTATAGTTTAATAGCTGATACCCGCGTCTTCGTCTACGCTGTTTATTGTCTTAACTTTATATTTTATATATAGAGGAAAAAACATTAAAAAAACTGAAAGTATAAATACAATTTGCATACAAAATTTCTTCGTAAACATTGTTATCCGTATGTATGTGGTATGGGTGAACATTTTATAACATTTTCGTTATTATATGTAACTGATATATAACTGTACAGAACGTTCCAGAGCGATCATTCAATCGTAGTCCGGTGAAGCTGTTTGGTCCTTGCTTGGGCAATAGCGTAGTCAGTTCGAAAAAAAAAACGATCATTCATTCTTTATATTTTCAATATCATCTTTTTACCTTTATATTACCCTTATTACCCGTTAAAAATAATAGACACTATCTCATTTTTTAAAGTTTTATGATGCAAATATTATTTTTTTGTGGCCGAACCCTAAATATACCATTATATGAGTGACAACGCGTCCAATTTTCGACACAGGCGGTGGCCATGTTTAATTCATTGCATCATTAACGGTGCCAATCATTAATTTACGCCATTAATGGTAGCGCCGAAAGCCAAGATTTAGTGTCGGTTCGGTTCGAGGAATTTTGACGTTTATACTCGTTACCCCAGATATACGGGCCCAGTTTTATTAAACTATTTGAGGTGATATGCCCATATGTGGTTATATGTTACTTTCAAAGACTTAGTATGGCGGTGAATTAATTTCTTAACCATTATATCTTATAATACGAAGTCCTTTGCCATGTTTGTCTGTTTGTATATTCGCGATAAACTCAAAAACTACTAAACGGATTTTCATGTGGTTTCCACCAGTATATTTGAAGAGTTTTTTTTATCATCAGGGCGGGATAACGTCCGCCGGGCCTGTTACTAAATGTATGTAGATAAAACGATGGAGGTTTGTCGTTGTGCACGTAACACATTTTTCAAGGTGGTAGAGCTACGCTGAAGCTACTAATGGCTTCAGCATGAATGGGTCGGCTCGACCGAGGTAGTACCACAAAAAACCGACGTGAAGTAGCAGTGCTTGCATTATTGCGTTATGTTCGGTCACTGAGAGCGCCGGAGGCCCACCTTCCCTATTCTTCCCCCTTCCCTGACTCCCCCTCTCCCTCAAGACAAGTTGGCAATGCAATTACGACTCCCCTGGTATTGCAAATGTCTATGGACGATGGTGATCACTTAACATTAGGTGACCCACTTGTCCGTTTGCCTCCTATGACAAAAAAAATGTGACACGCAAAAAGTACTACATAGTTTTTTTTAAACATTTCTAGGCACTTTATCTTAAACAAATATGACGGTAGCTCATTTTAATAAATGTCTATTAAACTTTTAAGAAGCTACGATTTCTATAGGATACATGAAGTGAGTCAAGCGATGTAGTGGTCATCAGCACAAAAAAAAGGTAATTAAACGGATAACAATGTTTACGAAGAAATTTTGTATGCAAATTGTATTTATACTTTCAGTTTTTTTAATGTTTTTTCCTCTATATATAAAATATAAAGTTAAGACAATAAACAGCGTAGACGAAGACGCGGGTATCAGCTATTAAACTATAAAACTGTGGCGATAGGTTTCTGTATTGCATTATTGTTATCCATACATAAGCTATAACACAAAACGTTGAAGTATTTCAAACAATTTATGAAATTGATTATAAATAAGAGAATAGACCTTTCTATTACTATATTTTACCTGACGTAAATAAAAAAATTGACGATTGTTTAGAATAAAGTTTACTGAATATATCGTCTATACTATAAATCTAACTTATACGTAGAAATCACAGTAACTTTGATTATTTATTTTATTTATTTAAACTTTATTGTACCCCAGTTATATATATAAATACATTTCAAAAAACATTTCACGTTTTATTAACGGTACAATGGGCGGCCTTATTGCTATTAGCAATTTCTTCCAGGCAACCTTTGGATGGATTTTTCAATGGAGTAGAATCAGATTATTAAATGTAATATTCGAAACACGAGTCTTAATCAAATTAAATTCGTTTTTTCTTCACAATTGAAGATATAAGGACTCTATTACGGCATTTGATTTGGTCCCAATATTTAGACAAATTATTGTATACAAAAAATATATAATCAATATTTTGATAATAAACAAACCATGCGATGTTTAACAAATCTTATTAGAAATAAGAGCAATAATTTTGTAATTGTAGTCCGGTGAAGCTGTAAAGACCTTGCCAGGTTAATAGCATATTCGGTTCGAGAAAAAAAAATTGTAATTTACACAAGTGTACCCGCGGACACAAATAGTAAATACCAATATATATACTTTTATTGTATAAAACGAGCACTCTCCTTGAGCTTAGAATGTTTAAGTTTAACGTAACAACTATAATCAAGTTCAATTATTATAGCTTAGCTTATAGTCACTTAGCTTGCTACTAGGCCACATTAAAGTTCGGATCAAAACACAAAAAAAGTGTATATGTATTTATGTACACGCGTTAGAAGTTATATTTCTTTGGCGTAACAAGATAAAAATTTTATCTTTCGCCTTATTCTACGTTTCTAGAAAAAACGACACTAACAATAGAAAAAAGGTATTTAATACATTGAAAGTTTTAATACAAAGAAATACAAACAACAAATACAAAGAAATAAAATGTTGGGTATAGCTAACTTCAGGGTGTCGGTTTTCCATGAAGTTGTGCGCGAGCATCGTAAAAATTTACTCTCATCATTTTTGTCTAACGCGCCAAAAGAAGTATAACTTAAAAAAATAAGCATAAAAGATCTACAAATAAATAAAAAAGTGGTATAAGTCTTTTCGGTTTCTCCAGGAGTTATTCAAGGATATATTCGTAATTCGATCTCACAATATTCTTTCACTTTATATCAACTGTTATTTATTGTTTCGTTTATATTAAATGACTTTAGATTTATATGAAAGCATGAACACAATTCGCGCCCGTTCAAACAAGCCGGCGTCGTATTTGAAGATCTTTATCTAGCCTTACTAAAAGTTCTCATTAAAAACACGCGTCTGTTTAATAAGAATAATTGTTCGAGTTTCGCGAAACGGCGATTGATAACAATTTTAATTAGTAATATACACTTAGAAATATGTTGTATTAAGTTTTGTTATGAATACAGGTGCTTCAATACGGTATATTAATTGCTTTCCGCGATTAATTACATTTAGGGTAGGAATAATAAAAATGCAGTAAGTTTGGATATATTTTATGTAGCTGTTTATGTAATAATTATAGTCCAATCAAATCAAAAATACTTTATTCAGCTTAGGCCCTAATAAGGCACTTATGAACGTCAAAGACTACTACCGGTTCGGAAAACAACCCAGTCATCGAGAAGAACCGGTAAGACACTCGATCGGGTACATTTTTTAAACATATATTTTCAATACATTATACAATGCTTTTAGTGGATGCACAGAGAGGAGTCAATTCCAGACAACAGTCAACAATGCAAGAGCACTGTTACTTCACGTCGATTTTCTGTACATCGGGTGGTAGGACCCCGGACTAGCCGACCCATTCATGCTAAAACGAGTAATAGCTTCAGCGTGGCTCTACCACATAAAATCTCTAAATCGAGTCAAAATCTAAACCCTATAAATTATATTTTAAAAAAATCACGTAAGAAAAGGGGCGTGCTTTGCATCTGATGTTAAGTAATCAGTATAACGAATCGTTGATTGATCTCAATAGGATTGCAGTCGTCAAACTAGTCATTATAGGTTGGTACTCTTAAGGACTACGTTGACTACGTCTTGTTTGATAATATATTGCTGACTACATCCCTTTAATACTACAGAAACCGGTATACCAATTGTGTTTTACAATGAAACTGTAAACTCCCTTAGTCTAGGAGCTTTTAACTTGAACCGATTTTGAAAATAAAAGATTCTATCTATATATATCGTATCTATGAATCAAAAAGTACTAAATATATTTCGACCATTTTTTATTATTTTATTACTTAAACACTTAAATCCATATCAAAGAAACATTTAATATAAAGTTATTAAAGCTTTAAGAAAGTATGAGTTTTATAAGCACCACGTATTTAACGATGTGTGTTTTCTTATCTTGGGAGAGTGGGGTAATCGGTGTAATGCTTGTATTTTTTTCTTATATATAATATATATTGCTAAATAACACAGTCGAAGTCACAATTTTTATTCGATTTTTAATATTCCACCCGCGGATATTCGACAAAGTGAGGTCGCAGTGAGAAATAATTTCATAGCAAAACTTATAGTAGTGGTAATTCACAATCTATATCCTTCATCTAGATTAATGATTTAAATTAGATAATTATTAGGCAACAATGTAAAATCAAAAGTGAAAGGTGGAACTGAAGACAATAATTGTTGACACGCCGGATTCAGTGTGTGTTTTATTTATTTAATTATATATTTTGAAAGCGCTACGCTGAACACGTTGATTAATAAACACAATCAGATTTTATGACGAATTTTATTTGCATACCATATTTGGTATAACCATTATGTTTAAATAGAATTAAATACGGATGAAGAAAATACCATTTACGTATTATAAAGTTTTTTGTAAACACCACATCCTATAAAAGAAAGTCTGTCTGTTTGTTCGCGATAAACTCATAAATTCCTGAGCAGATTGTCACGCTGTTTTAATTAATAGATAGAGTGATTCACGAGGAAGGTTTAGGTATATAATTTGTCAAGATTTTGTGTAAATTGGTTGAAATATCACGATAAATGTTGGAAATGTCGCTAAAAGTCAAGCTGCCTGGAAGTTTTCGTAGAAAACGCTGCCTAAATCCTCTGAGATATAACGAAACAATTGTAATAATAAATGTACGACCCAGACGAAGTCGCGGGAATCGACTAGTAAAGTATAAAATTTCTATATAATTTTTTATTATATTATCAATAGTAGGTGTCATTAGTAAAAAAACATTAAATTTTTACGTTTATATTCAAAACTAATATGGTTAAAATTAGTTGCATCCTGCCCCAGCAAGGCCTTCCATAAATTACGTCATCTGATCGTTATGGGTTTTAGAGCCCACTCTTGTCCTTGTCAGAAGTGGTCACATTATTGTAACGCCCTCTCCACCGTGTTGACGTCACATATCGTGCAATTTTAAATTTAGAAATGACTAATATACAATTACACATACTCCAAAATTATTTATATGTATATTAAAATCGTCTTCATAAAAATAACAATAAATCAAACGTTTGTAGATATTCGTTTTACGTCATACCTACTTGAAGTTTCGAATTGTACTGAGTTAATATTTTATATTTAAACATATGACGTCACGAAATGTATGACTAATGCTGATGATTATGATGATGTAATTTATGAATGACCCCTTATGACGGTTATATGTAATGGAATCAAAGCGTGAAATATACGAAATTTTTGATACTTTGAGGTTTAATCACAGAAAGAACTACGACCATTGGCTACGGAATTTTTCGTGGATAGTCCTAAAACACATATTTTTGGTTTCTTTTTTGTAATGTAACCATCTTTCGGCCAGTTGAGCGGTTTTTTTGGCAGGAGATAAAGTTATGATTTCCCGTCACATTTCACCTCCACACACGTGCACGCACACATGCTTACACATGGAAGTGGAAGGGCTTTATTTTTTCCCTTATCGAACTGAATTAGTTCAGACAAAATAAATTATCCGAATCTCAGCTTAGGTTAACTCAGTTAGATCGCGAATTGCATAACCCAGGCAACAGCCCAAGCCGAGGAGTACCGTGCACCCTTGAGCTAGTTGTCAAAATTGGCTGAGTGCCTTAAGAGCTCGCCTTAGTAGTCCGGTGAAGTTGTTAAGACCTTACCAGGCCAATAGCGTAGACAGTTATTAAAAAAAAGACTTGACAGGCTAGTAAAGCGTCACCGAACGTTATACGCTTGCTCTACTTGCGGTTAGACTAGCGACACGTGTTGGTATTGGTCTTTTGTATTGGGATTGTGCTGCCCATTATATGTTTGATGAATTAATAAATAGTTAAAATCACGAAAATTTAAACAATTAACACTATAATTAATTTAAATTATTAGTATTATACTTAACCATGGTTATTATTATTATTTTAATTGTGAGTATTATATATTAACCATCACATTTTTTTAACTAATCTGTTAAGACCTTGCTAAGTCAATAGCGTAGTGAGAACGAAAAAAAAAAAATTATACTAGACTAAAACTACACAGGCCATTATTCATACGAAACATAACAAAACACTGCTTACTCCTCAATGGAAACGGCGTGATCATTATTGTAATTTAATATGGAAGTAACCGCGAACTCATAACTTATATTAACCTGTCTGTACCATCACGGCAGATCACGAGACGCCCGGGGGCGATCAGAAATAATTATCAGAGCTACATCGCTATCGTGCAACGCCATCGCCTTGTCTAGACGTAGGCCAGTCGGCGCACTTTTGAATTACAGTGACGTCTGCCCGATCCTGTAATAAATAAATTCGCTTCATACACCTTCACAATTGTATTTATGACTAGAGAATACCCGCGCATTCGCTCCTTTGAAAATTGTGTTGTTTTATGGAAACTACTTATTTATATACTAGGGTATTAGTGGTAGTCTAGTGGTTTGACCGGTGGAATATCAATCCCACGTCCGCAGAATTTTTCGGAATTCGCGTACATTTACCAATAATTGGTTACACTATCGGCTGACGGCGAAGGAAAACATCGTGAAAACTAAACCTGAGAAATGTTTTTGTAGTAGTGTACTGTATGTGGGAAAACAGAATGGTTGATTTCTCAGAGTTTGAAATCGCCAATACGTCATGGGCTGTATACTAGATTACGCCCATACCTTCCTTCGGGAATAGGCCTATGGACCTGCAGTAGGTGTCTTACAAGCTGATGATGATGATGACGTGTGATGATGCTTCGTGACAAAAAAAGCGACCCGTATGCCGTCACGTTAAACGGTATGACGCTATCTCATGCTATCATGCCCCTCTACGTCACCGCTCTGGACGCCTTTGAGTGTGTGCGCGCGTACTATTTCTATTTGACTGTAGTGTATTTATCACATTTATTGTTTGTATGCGCGCTTTGTATTTATTATTAGCCAATTCGATGCACATTGAAAACATGGTAAAGAGTCAATCGAATCCAAAAAATAAGTAGCCTAGAATTATCTTCGTAACATTCTACACCGAATAGTCATAACTATTTGAACATTGTTTTGTATTAAACTCGACTATATTTCGTCCAAGTCCGAACTTACATTATATTCAAAGCGGCCAAAAATATTGTCACAGATTGTAAACAATCAATACGACGTGGACTAAATCCTTCAGAAACGAATAAACACGCGTCTTTACTTATCTCTACTACCATTAAATCGCTAAACTATATATAAACTTATGACATATACTATATGATCACCCATTAACGACACGATCTTATGTATAACAAGACGAAAGGTCAACGATAACATAACTATTAATAGTGTATTTATATTATGATAGCGCCACGATTTTGCTCATTTAGATATAAAATGAATGAGATAAGGATGTATAAAAATGTCTAAGATGTCAATTAAGTTGTTCGAGTACTGAGGAATTAATTCTAACCAATTATTTGAATAGTTTTATTAACATGAAAAACTGTAATCTACTCGTTTTTTATATGTGCTATTTCTGATGTCTTGTTACTGTAAATAAGTGAAATCGTTGCGTCATTAAAAGATTGAAACTGGCGAATGTTTTTCTGACATGAATTATAGAATGCAATTTTTACTATGAATGAACTTTAATTTAATAGCTCATTGACATAACATTATGCTGAGAAAACTCTAAACATTTTTAATATGTTATTTATCTATACTAATATTATAAAGCTGGAGGCTTTATCTTAAGTCATAGAAAACCGACATGAAGTAACAGTGCTTGCATTGTTGCGTTTCGTTCGGTCAGTGAGAGCGCCGGAGGCCCACCTCCCCTACTCTCTACCCTCCCCTAAACCCTTCCCCCCAAAGGGTGTCAACGCACTTGCAACTCCTCTGGTGTTGTTAGTGTCCATGGACGGTGGTGATCACTTAATATTAGGTGACCCACATGTTCGTTTGCCACCTATGACATAAAAAAAGGCTAGAGGGTTTGTTTGTTTGGTTAAACGCGCTAATCTCAGGAACTAATGGCCCAATTTGAAAAATTCTTTCAGTGTTAGATAGCTTATTTATCGAGGTTCTATATATCACGCTAAGGCCGATAGGAGCGGAGCACCAATGAAGAATGTTTCAAAATTGGGGATTTTTTTCCTTTCGAGAGTTTCGTTGCGTGTTAGCGTTTGACCAAAATAACTATCCCACGCGAACACAGTCGCGAGCACAAACTAGTTAATAAATAATTTAATTTTTCATATTATTATCATATCTGCCCCTATGAGGTAACAAACTATTGATACATCTCAACAGGTTATAAAAGTTTAAAGTGGGATTAGATGTTTTTTGTGTTTATATTAGTAATGTAGTTTTGATTTGGATTTATATTTAACAATATAGTCAGTAAAGTACAAAGCATTCCTCGAAAGGTGATAAAAATATGCCAGCAATTAAATTTAAAAAAACCCAGACCAGAAAGTGTTGCCACATTTTTTTACAAATAAATATATTATATTCTGAGCCGATGATATATACTTTTATAGTTTTGATGCTGAATACTTTTTTAATTGCAAAGTATTTTATTATTGAAATGTTTTTTTATTTTTGTTTTCAGGTAATAGTATACTTGGAGTATCACCGGGGTTTTCTTCAAGGAACAAAATATAGTAATTTAGAAGTAATAAGAAGTATCGGTTAATACTAACTTGCAAACACTAGCCACGGCTTGCTATTTAAGGAACCATACCACCGTCAATAACAGTATAATAAGCTGACATATTATAACTGTAACATATCATTCTCGGCACTCTTTTTGACCCCTTTAATATAGCCTTAGTTCGGACTTGCGCATAAGGAGGATTTACTATAGGAGCTTAAAATTGAAATAAGTTAATCATGTACTTGGTCTATATATCTAATACAACTATATCCTATATAAGTACAGTAAATAAATTTATGTTCTGCGCATCTGTATTCAGAGCTGTCAAAAAAGTTTGGCATGAATTATATACTTACAAGTTGACCCGCGCAACGTCGTCTGCGTGAAATCGGTTACCTACCGGTTCCAATTATATTTCCAAACTCGAAAAATCTTCAAACACCTAGAACCTGAGTACAGCGACTCCCACAGTTTGCAATTATGAAACAATATAATTCAGGGACTCGCTCAAACACATACCTAGTTGGTTTAGTATACACACTTACTTAATAAATGTCGGTGAGGCGGACGTAGCGCCATCTGTCATTCACCAACGTCAATAATATCGTTTTGTTTGAAAAATGAACGAACGTTGAATAATTTGCATATTGTTCATACAAAAATACTAAAATCGCGAATAAAGAATGGGTGGGTGGAGTTAGGAAGGTGAAAATTTGGGGTAATTTTTGATGGCAAATAAATAAAAAAACAAAAATTTTGGAAAAAAAAACTGGTTACGGAGACCTTAATCACCTAGGGGTAATAAAATACTTTATGACCTATTTTCATATCTACCAAATATATATTTAAAATTTCATAAAAATCGGTCCAGGCGTTTTGGAGGAGCTCAAACAATAACACCGTGACCCGAGATTTCTATATTTTAGATATATATTATGATATTCAAAATTATTACTAAGCAATAAAGCACTAGAAACTTCTGTTGTAAAGTTGATCAACATAATAAAACTGCATTTAAGCTAGTTACCCGAATTTTTCATTTTCGGTCCTAATAATAAAATTCAAAATATTATATTTCGCCGAAGAACGAAATTAATCGCTTGTTTCGTGCTTTCATATAAGCTAAATTATTATGCGAGTAGAACGTATATAACGGTATACAGAACCCCTTAATAAAAGAAAAAGGTCACACTAATGGAATACACTAAACATATTGTAGTGTGATTCAGACATGGGTAATAACTATGTAATTTTTTCTTCAGATTCAGACTTTAGATAAGTCAATAAAACATATTTTTGTTTAACTGTATATCGAATATAAGCGTAAATAAATAAAAAAAAATCTTAATAATAATGAAACTTAAAACTTAATTAATGGTGATCGACTTTCGATCATTGAACTACCACTAGTCATACAAAATTTGCATATATATATATATATATATATAAAATCTCGAATATATTTAGATATCTAATGTATTTATTTATGATCATAATTTATGCATTACTTATAGATTTTATTTGATTTTGTTTGTATTATAATTTATATCCTAAATTGAGATTATCTGAAATAAACATTCTAATTTATATTTAAGTGTTATAGAGTAATATTTGTAATTAATGTGATTTGATATACAGATATTATTTTTATTGCTAATGAATTTATTTAGTGCATATTTTAATATTTAATTTCAAACATATCAAAATCGATAAGGGAAACGAATCATACATTATTTATTCAGGCAATAAGTAAAAGTGTAAAAACCTTTTAACAACTATTATTTTATGGAAATCGGCCTTCGACACGGCTATCAAAATCCATACAGGGAAACAAAAGCCAATTATTAACAATTTGTTTTACAGTTTCACAACCCAAAAATGGATGACTTATAAAACGAACGGACTCGGAGACCGGATTCGAAAGGTTTATTACTTCTAGTATAGATGTTCAAAATAAAATCCACATTATACCTAAAAAGATAATAGCCGACTTGCTAAGGAAACGATAACCATTAGAGCCTTTGCTAAGCACCCTGACAGGAAATTGATTGCCCGTCGCCCATCAAACGCTGTCTCATTCCATTGTTCGCTTTACAACGGTGAGTTAATACACAGAACGTATAAACAATGGGTTATGTGAAATGCATTGGATAACATTATACGTGTTGTCTCATTGTTTATGATTCAACGCGTGCGGTGGTATTAACGTGAGAAATCAATGTGGAAGAGTCAAACGTGTCGGAGTACGTGGTTGCTATTGCTACAGTGATAACTTAATCTTATTAATATTATTTATAGTATTAGAAGTGATTAAAAAAATAATAGAAAAAGTTTATAATTAACAAAATTAGGCTATACAATAAAATCGAATAGAAAAATTACCACTGACTTCATAGTGAATTTCCTGTGTGAGGGCTTTCTAATTCTGTTCCGTAACCTATTTGTATGATGAAAACTGGTAGGAATAAACACTGTGTCGGGTAAAGTGTTGAAAACAAGACATCTTGTCTGATAGCCGAAGTTAAGTAAAGACGGGCACGATCAGTACTGGAATGGGTGCCGGAGAACCGAGAGAGAGAGAGCGGCGCTGAGGAGGACACCGCGCAGCACACTCTGTCCGAGTATGGTTTTGGCCATACTCGGCAGCGAACAGGCTTGGTGAGCTATGGCCTCCATCTGCGAGGAACTCGTCTTGCAGAAGAAGGCAATGGAGAGGGCCCGCCAGGTAGATCCTTTGAGTAGCCCTCTCCGTCAACGGAGGACCGGTGGGAGAAGGCGGAGCTTTGCCCAACTCTTCTCGCCACCGTAGCCGGACCTGAGGCACAGGTCCGTCCTACGTGTTCGTCCGGCGAACGAAGAGGGCAGCTGGTGTGTACCCAGTGTACCCCTCTATAGGAGCCTAGCGGTTACCTTTCGCCGGACGGACGTTGGGACGTCTATATAAGGGGACTAACTCAGTTCGATCTCTTGCTGCCCCAATAATACAGCCGGACGTACACCGTGGGGTTTTAGTCCGTGCGAGTTGGACATAACACACCCTCTCCCCCGGGAGGGTGCGTATACAAAAGCTGATTGCCCCGCGTTAAAAAAAATGGGATGCGTGACCGCCTAGGAATACTGTGTGACGTTTTGTTGTATTTTTTAAATTAAAATGTATCCCTGTAATACAATCTAATGTTAAATAACAATGTGGTCTAAAAATATATTCACGCGAAACCTAGAGAGGGACTGGCTCTCAAGTGAAACAGACGAAATACATCAACAGGTGCTTGATTAAAAATTTTCCACCTGAGGATGGTAGCCAGCCAGAAAGACTTAGAAAAAGCCCTAAATAAATATATATAAGCCGATACAACCGAAAACCGTCAACTTTTTCTTTTCTTAAATCTAACAAACAAAGCAGACCAAAAATACCTACAAAAGGTTCAAGGGTTTGTTTGTTTTCCATTGGACTCTGATGTTACCAATCGGATTTGAAAAAAAACTTTTGAACTTCATGTCATAAATATTTAGGAATAAATTATTTAACATGATGCTACATCTCTTAAAAGCAGGGCAATTAACACACAAAATACAGGTCCGATAGAACGCTAAGCGAAAACGAAGTAACAATACGAGCGGACCGCGTGACGCGATTTGTGATATCGAAGGCCGAGGGTTAGTCGCCAGTGGAATAACCATGAATCGCCGAACTGTGAATGCCTATTTTAATAAGGGACCATGTCGTGGTTTAAGCTGTTAGTTAACTAATATTATAGTAGACGCTAATTTGCACTTCCGCCTGGAATCGATGGAACACTACTACATCTGATTGCAACATAAAACAAATCAATATATCACTTATACACATATATATTAATTAACAATATATAATTAACTAATATAAATATAATAATAATAAATTATCAATAAATTAATTATAGTATGTTGCAGATTGACGTGTAATCACGACAATCGATAACACGTGTTTCGCTCCTTCACGGAGCATCTTCAGATCGATGTTGACTCTTCCGAGGCCTCGCATCGTATTTATATTAGTTAATTATATATTTTTAATTAATATATATGTGTATAAGTGATATATTGATTAATTGATTTGTTTTATGTTGCAGTCAGACGTAGTAGTGTTCCATCGATTCCAGGCGGAAGTGCAAAGTAGCGTCTACTATAATATTAATGATGGATTTCCGCAAAGTAACGCCTTCTTCAATCAAATGTTAGTTAACTACCTATGCAACAGTCATACCTTATACAGGATTTGCTTGAACCTACATAACAGCGATGACAGTAATTAAACGCAAATGAAGTCACAGGATTCTACTAGTTATATAAGTATTAACATACGTCAATAAAAAATCATTACAAATATACACACAATTGTAAGTAAATGCGATAAACGTAGATGACATAAGCAAGGTCAGTACCATGACCTAATAAAGAGTGATGAAATCCCACTCAACGTGAATTTATTGGGGTTTCGTATAACTTAATTTGCAAACACAAATCCATTTGTCTCGAGTAAAAATAGTTTCATATATATAGTTTCAAGAAGACGGTTCAATTTATGTATAACGATTATTTGCTAAAAATTAACTCTTTATAACGTTAAATACAGCCCCTTGTAACGTTGAAATGAATTACTGATGGGATCGTATTGGAAGACGGTGCAACGTGTTGGCATCATTCGATAAATGGTTAGCTAATGAAACCTAAATTTTCTTGATATCTAGTACATTTTTGCACTATTATGTGTAATTGATTTCTAACTTAAAGATTTCTAACTTAAACACCATATCTGTTCATTCGGATGAACATATTTTCCATTCACCTTAAAGCTCAACGATTCAAAACTCAGTTGTAGCTAAAAGATTATTCGATTAAGACACTGTTCTAATTAGACCTTGATGATATACTAACCTTCTTTTTAATGTTCGATGTACACACGCCACTTTAATGGGACAACACGTGGTCGCTTGTGCATGCATCCGCATCGCCCTAACATTCGGCCCAATGTATACTGCCACCGAGTTTTGACCTAATTAGGAGACAGGTCCATACAGACTATCTCCTCGTCTACCGACCCTGTGCAATGGAAATATACTGCCATACCCATCTAGGTACGGCTATGATGGAGGGCAAAAACACACAAACTGCCTCCTTCTTCCTACAGCCCTCCGTAGGCAGAGAGCTCCGCTCAGAAGATCCTCCTCGCGGATCATCTTCACTGCGAGACAACTTTCTCGCAGAAGAAAGCCCCTTCATTCGAATTTCCATCCTGCAATGATATTCTACCCTTACATAGCTATATGGGCTCAATAATACAATAAGAATGTTGTTCTCAGAAACAAAAGCAGGGTACTTGTCCCTATCGTGTGCAGTCTCTTGCCAAATATTGGCTTGAAACTCATATATATCCACATGCACAGTTTCAAGTCATCGATGTCTGAGTCGACCAACCGGATAAAGAGTCAAGTAAGCATTTTTAACTGCTCGATCGCTTTTTAATTCGTTGATAAAGAATGGGTTGGCCACAAAATCCTCGATCTCAGCATTTCTTCAAATTCTCCAAGTGTCATTACCTCTTTTGGTTCTAGGATCTTTCGAAGCATTTTCTTTCCGCCAACAGGACTTGACTTCTTTTTCTTTTTGTGCAAGTGTCCAAATACTATAACCGTAGATACTGATGCGTCTTCTAGTTTTAATCCCAATAATAAGTAAATATATTCTCCACAGAAGAAAATCACAAAGTATTTGTTAATTAACCCAGTCATGCAATGTTTCACAACAGTATGTTCTAAATAAGCGAACGCTTTATGCAACTCATGTTGAATATTTCAATAATTCATTGATATTAATGTTCTCTCAAACATGTCGATCCGGGCTTTACGATTTTTCTCAAAGTTACAAACTTACTTTTACCTCCCTATAGCCTTCAAACGTTCGGACGTCGTATTCAGATACCTGTTACTTTGGCTGCATTTAATGTTTGGTCCACTCTCTGATTTACCAAGTTACACTTGCAGTTGGGTAACTAAAGTTTTAGTACTTTATTATATTGCTAGCTGTGGTAATGGACTGCATTAATAAATTTGCATATTTTTTGTTGACATACCAACCACGGTCGACATAGTATGCAGACTGCATGACGCTTACGGCGCGTAGGTCTTGTCGTTTTGCAACCGGACGAAGGTAAATAATTTAGTGTTGTCACGTGTATCGATGTCGATTATAATTGTCTTGTAACATTATATATATATTGTAATGTTATCACTTATTCAGTGCACAAGATAAAGTGTCGGATAGAAGCCACGGAAGCCCTAAATTTAGTTCTACTAGTTTATTGGTAGTAATAATAGTTTATACGTTAGTAAACATCTTTAGCTCGAGTTGAAAAAATTGATGATAAAAAACTATCAATTATATATTACAGCTATTCTTTAAAACTAGACTTCCTTATAATGTTTAACGTGCTATTGTCATAATCATTTTAAATATCAATAATACATGTTGCTTGGGACCTGGAGAAGGACGCATTATGCTGATTTTCATCCGGATTATAGCGGGAAATAAGCGGAAAAAAGTTACACATTTATCAAATAAATTACTTATAATTAGATCTTATTTTTATAACACCTTTAACTCGGGCAAAATAAAAACAAATACTCATAGAGATATCAAGTTCTTCTTTGCTTTTCTGGTATAAATATTTTATAAATCAACACACCCATTACTTCTTATATTAAGAAAATTACGGTAACACCTATGGGTAGTCTTTGGAAAGTCTTCCAATGCTACTTCGAAAGTAAAAAGTATATTGTGATAAATTTCAATACGTTAAATTATTGCTTGAACTTGTTGTATGTAGTACTATTAGTACTCTGATATAACTTATCTCCCACTAATTGTAAATTTGATTTATGTTTGCTTTGATAGTTTTCCCTTTCAGAGTAATACTCTTTAAAATGTATATTTTGTATTAACGTTCTTTGTAGTCATATGACTCGTTAAGCAAAGAAAAGGACGTGTTAATTTTTTTCCTTTCTCCTTCCAATTCTGCATAATAAACGATTAAAAACATTTTATAGTACTTATATCTCATATACTTATAAATACCTCGTTCGATCTGTAACACGATCGAAGACAAATAAAATGAAAACTCAATCATGGCATTTACAAAAATACATCTTTATTATTATCCAGATTATAAACATGTAAAACTTCATGCTTACTGTCTTTCATATCTAAGAAATTAACGCCAATAAAAACTATAAAAGCACATTTGAAAGGTTGTAAAATTAATTAAATCAGAAACTAAAAGTTTTCTAAGCAACAGATTAAAACGGCCGACGAAATTCAATGTCTTACTAACGAAGCCGAAATAATTTCGACGCCCACTTTCGAGGCAATCTCGCGGATTAACTTGATCAAAGAGTTACTGCAGGTGCTTAATTACTTTATTATAACATTTCATCCGAATTTTAACAGCTACCATTTGAGAAATCAATCTGTTTACTTTTAAAGTGAAATCAAATTCTGTGCTTATATTGTTTAATCAAGTCGAATTATTAGTCATTTCTTTGACGTTAACGGAAAGGTTATCGTCATCTGTTATTGTACTTAAAATAACTAATAATAAAACGTTCATGTTTTTCTATTAATGGGATACTATAAATGCGGTAATTTCGTTATGGATATTAAATACAGAGAGACACCAAGATGAGATCTTCATCTCAGACTTGAGACATCCAAGTCAACCTCACCTGCACGTACTGCACCCTGCTGAATAACGAACGAGGCAAT
Source organism: Antheraea pernyi (assembly GCA_015888305.1). Classification (NCBI taxonomy): domain Eukaryota; kingdom Metazoa; phylum Arthropoda; class Insecta; order Lepidoptera; family Saturniidae; genus Antheraea; species Antheraea pernyi. The sequence continues at coordinate 166,481 of MU158788.1, read as the reverse complement.
AGCGAAAGCGGGGTGGTAGGGTTTTACAGCCCGACTGAGTCGCAACCACCATGTATTTGGCGAAAAAGCCCATCATAGTGATTCGCTTCTGCGGGTCGCGTTTCGGGATCAGCCTGTGCATATCCAGTTTCTCACAGGCCGGCATGACAGCGGCGACCGGCGATGGATAGTGTGTCTCTCGGTGATCGCCATTGTTTTTGGATTTTACTGTGCTTACCATCAGGCACATGTTACAATAAAAAAAAAGTTCCGTAAAATTAACTATGTAATTTAGAATTTGTTTCAAAATATTGCTTCTAGTAATTCGTAAAGCAGTAGTAGAAGGCATTAAAAGAGATAATTTGGCAAACTTATAGGCACAAACAAGAAGACAACAATTTGAGCCTATCATATTGTAGTGAAATAAGAGCAAGAAGGAAACAATATATACTTATATACTAATATTATAACGGCGAAGAGTTTGTTTGCTTGAACGCGCTAATCTCAGGAAATACTGGTCCGATTTGGAAAAATCAATCAGTGTTAGATAGCTCATATATCGAGGAATGCTATAGGCTATAATCACGCTAACACCAATGGAAGTGGAGCACCAATGAAGTATGTTTTAAAATCGGGGTTAACGGACGTATTATTTAAAAAGATATTAACCTTCCACGTAAACGAAGTCGCGAGTTGCAGTTAGCGATAGCCTAAACAATTTTACACGAACAAAGTTTGGGGGCAGAAGCTAGTACAAAATCTGACAAATCGGACGAAGGGTTCGTCTAGCCAGATAACAGGCTTAAAATGGTCTTTAAAGTGACGATGTCTCGGTGGTTAGAGCTAGATTAGCTGGAGCTTCGACTGCAGCATTTCTAAGCTTGTCTTTATATCACTGGTAAGTGGAAAATCTGTCGCTAAGTGTCAATACCTGTATTCTGGTAGCTGTCCTTGACAACGAGCCCTATCTAAATTTAGCATGTTTACTATCTTAGACCACATCATATGGGATTGTAGGGAAACATTTTTTTTTTTCGTATACCATACGTGTCAATTGAACAGGTGGGTCACCTGATGTTAAGTAATCACCACCGTTCATAGACACTAGCAACACCGGGGGAGTTGCAAGTGCGTTGCCAGCCTGTGTATGGGGGAGGGGAAGGGAAAGGAGGTGGGCTTCCGGCGCTCTCACTGACCGAACGAAACGCAACAATGCAAGCACTGTTACTTCACGTCGGTTTTCTGTGAGAGGGTAGTACTACCCTGGGAGAGTCGTTCATTCATGCTAAAACCAGTAATACCTTCAGCGTGGCTCTATCACCTACATAAAATCTGTAAAGTATATAAATAGGAAAACATGTTAAAGTAAAACAACACAGTGCTGCCTCTTTATGCGCAGTACCAAATCTTGATACGAGTAAATCTATTAGCCATTTCTTTTATCGCTTAATTTTAATGAAATAGGTCATTAAAGGGACCGCTTTATTTTTACTATTTTTACGCTACAATTAAATATAGTAGGTTGATAATGTTATCATACTTTATTTTTTATGTACGCCTATAAAGAATAATAGCTTCAAGTATCGAGCTGTGTAGAGTACATTAATCGTAAAAGATATAAACGTAGTGATGTCGCATGTCAAAGGTTATCGATTCGATATATTTATGTCAATGAATTTCGATACACAAGCACGACATCCTCAATCTGGTCTAATTATTTCATCGTGATTCTATGTTTATAAAAGCTTTTTTTTAGTTCGAGTGCTCTTAGCGAATGATGGAGTCACGCGGCAATTCTCACGATCTCACTGCAAGGTTATGTTTGCTGTTGTATTTCAATCATAATATAATCACCTTAATTGAGTGCACATTCCGATGTCAGCGTGTATGTTTATCGACTGGAGGCTTCATTTGGTTAGAGTGCAATTTCATAATATATCTTATGTCAATTATCTGTCATGGGTCATTATAATATATACACATTTATAAATAACCATGAAGTATTTATAGTGAGGTACTTATAAATGTATATTTAAGCGTAATTCTATCATTAGTAGCTTTTACACGGCAAGCTCTTTACCGCGTGGAAATAAAGAGTGCGCGTGTAAATAAAAACAATATTTTTTAAATTCGTATACGCGCTTTCTCATATTCAATCCTGTACACTCGAATCACACGTGAAAGAGCATGACCTATAGAGGCAGCAAGGAGTAACCATGAATCGTAGTTTCATATAAATTACATTTGTTCAATTTCGTATGACTGTTAATACATTTAGGTACATTTAAACAAATTCTATATAAATTCAATTATGTATAAATGATGACGAATACGCAGGGACACGAGCTGGCGACTAAATCGCTCAGTATAGTACTTTGTTAACATAAGCATTCATAGTTCGGTCGTTCTCGGGTAAACTCTATTCACGCTGAGCGTCCAACACGCCTTCAAACTCGAGTTACGCCATAGGGCTCACTAATACTGTCTATATGTATTTACTATACACTTAATAAAATTGCGCCTTTCCTAAGAGACGTAGATTTAAATTCCTACATAAAAATGCTATAAAAGGAAATAAAAATCAAAGACAATCTTTTTGGTTATATAATAATATTAATAAAGATAAAAATTTACAATTTATGGACAATCATGTCTATTAAATTATTATAAATATTCATTAACTTAATAAAACTTTCTAACGAAAATATTTGATACATTTAAAAAGCATTCAGTTACGTACATAAAATATAATAAACCTATTTCGGCTTTTTATTGCTTTTTTAATTGACTTTTATAGCGAAATTTTATTCATTATTTTGTTTCTCGGGCCACATGTCCATTTTTATCATAATGAGAAACAATTAAAGTATAACCAAGTGATAGAAACTTAACTAAAACCCATAATAATATAAGTACAAAACAATAGAACTTCTAAACGAATAATCATAGTTATAGTTAACTAGTGGGCCCAGTGGTCGACATTCGACCATAATTCATTGATTTTTTTAAATTTGAATTTTATTAGGGTTCTTTTGTCAACTTACTTCTATAATCAAAGGTTTTTATCATGGTTACTAAGTTATTATAATAATAATTGTATGTTATAATATCATTGTTGAATGTAGAATGAAAAAGGGTAATTGGAACGTAAGAGTAAATTAATACATACAGTCGAGCACAGCAACCGCCTTCACAACTTTTTTTGAAGTCCTTTATTGACAGATGTCAAAATGTATTTTTTATTTACATGTGTGTATATGTTGTGTAAAATTGAAGCAGTAGTGTGAGTAATGCATATTTTAATTAATTTAATGTACTTCTAATCCCTTTTATATAAAATAAATAGCTTTCTGCACTTCTCCTCCATATAAACTTTAACTATGCCAAGTTTCACGTTCATCCGTTCACGCAATTCCTTTAAAAAGGGATACAAAGTTTTGGCTTCACGTATTAATATATAAGATGATGATATTTCTCTTACAGGATTTGATTGGGTTCGTTAAGCTATACTAATATAATAAAGATGGAGGGTTTGATGGGTTGAACGTGGTCCGATTTCAAAAATTATTCCATAAATTATTTAAAATTAATTTCACTGTTGGGTAGCTCATTTATCGAGCAAGGCTATGTATCATCACGATAAGACTAATAAGAGCTGAGCACCAATGAAGAATGTTTCAAAATCGGGGTATTTTTACCTTTCGTGAGCTTCCGCTGCGTGTTAGCGATAACCCAAAGTAACTACTCCACGAGAACGAAGTCGCGGCCAGAAGTTAGTTATAATTAAAAGAAAATTAGGTATGCGAAATAATTATCGACAAAATACATCCTTAACTGTAGAAATGTCGATGTACCGAGGTCGCGGAGCAAATAAAACGGTACAAGCAGGCTTTTAAAGTTTTTACACGTCCGCTCGAAGCTGTCTCCTTCTAGTATTTGATTACATTGCATGCCTAGATTTTACTCTGTTCATGGTCTTGAATTGATGAGGTATTTCTTTAATGAGTGATGGAACAAAGGTTCCCTTTACAAATTGTAATATGTTAGTAACAGTAAAATATAAATTTTTTATGTTAGAGGGAAAGTAAACAAAATAATTGCTTTGCATGTTCTGATTAGATTCTGGACATTTTACACATTTTAATCTTCCATTCTAATGAAATGTGGGAATTCATTTAAAGATCTGATTCTAAAATTTATTGTGACAATATCAAACTACGTTATCCTGGAACTATATGACAGATTTTACATTATAATTAATGCTTAAAAAGTTGTCGTTCATTTGATATTATTTTTGTACAATCGTATAGTATGAGATGTTCGGCTAAGACCGGCTTGCTTGGTTTTATAAAACGTTGAGTCACACAATGCAATGATTACGATAGACAAAGATAACGCTTAGGTATTTGTCACAGCATCTTGGCTGAACCCTGTTCGGATGAAGCTAAGATGCTGTATGACCTGGTTATGATACCTCATCAGCGTCTCTCATGATAGAGCTAAAAAGATTGGGGAACAATGGGGCTGATATGTTCAGTGGAATAAAAGCCCCTATAAACAAAGTAAAAAAAAAAAGATAACGCTATACGAAGCCGAACTATAGTATATTAGATAGAACTATAGAATATAGTCGATTAGACTATCTCGGTCTTCTCCGACGTGCCAAATCAAAATTCGAGTATTATATATGTTAAACTATATCCATTGTAAAGTCTTTATTGTGAATTCAATTTACACGTAGCCAAATTTTGTAATTCAGTGAGAATTACAAATATTTTGTTCTAATAATAACAGTACCGGTTGTTGCGTATTACCTATCTCGCATTCGAAGACAATTTGAACAGTTGAGGAATGAATTACAGTTGAAATGTCTCATTCCATTCTGATTTATATTCTTAGTTCTTTTGTTTATAAGACACTTTCCTATTGATTTTTACTATTTGGGAAATCATTTTGTCAATGTAAGAGAGCCTGGTGTCTTTCTAAAATGGACCTGGTATTAAAATGTCCAAACGACCACCTGACAATTCGCTTGAACGGTGTTAATCAAATCATTATAAATATTCAAATGTATGGTAGTAAATTAGAAATTAACGGAGTTAGATAACGAAACACGTTAAATATACAACCTCTATTAACTTTACGAATGGTAATTTTGAAGAAATTAATTGCTCTTTTAAACTATACACGGCAAACTGTTTAGTCTCACCGTAGAAGGTAGGAAGGGGACCCATCAAGGTTATACTAATAAGCTCTGGAACATCGAAGTTATACATCACAATCCGATGAACCGTAAAGGCGAATATACAAAGTTACCTTTATTAGATAAATCGAAGCTGTTTATTCTAACGTTAGTAATTATAATGCTTCATCTAATACAGATTAAAATGGTTTTGTTGATTAACATTCAACCATAATGCAATATTACCTTAAGTGAGACAGTCCTTAAATATGATAACATAGTGAATATAGCGTTGGTCAGTGCTATATAGGAGATTTTAAATTTGGGGAATATTAAACGCTTAAATACATAGACGATGCGTTTAGGTGATAGCTCATTGGTAAACGTATTCAAAAACCCTGTCGAGAGACGTATATTCGAATCCTTGCAAACAATCCGGAGTTTTCAGTAAAGGGAAATATCATGCTAAAACCATAGCATGAGGTAGAACAATTTCTAAACCTATTGCCAAGCACATATAGTGTTCCAACAGCTTCACTTTAAAGCCAATCCGCCTTTAAGCTTAGCGTGTTTTGGCCAAACCTGTCTTTCAAGCGTATAAAGTCTTCCGAGGTATCTCTAATTACGGAATTAGCCCATACTGACGTATCCAGTTCAAATTATTCATTATTCTCCAATGAGAACTATAAAAATACTTTCTAAAGCACTTGTGTTGTGTTGATGTTGTGTTGTGTGAATACACTTTTAAAATATTTATTATGTAAATGACCTAGTGCGCCCGGCGGACGTTATCCCACCCTGATAAAAAAAACCGTTACAAATTATATATCTAAACCTTCCTCACGAATCACTTTATCTACCGGTGAAAACCTTATGAAAATCCGTTCAATAGCTTTGAGCTTATCGTGAACAGACAGACAGACGTAGCAGAGCACTTTGTTTTACAATATGTAGTGATTAATAAAATAAATTAATACATCTTGCCATTTCAATTAAGTTTATTGGAGAAAGATCAAGGAAAATAAGAATCTGGTCTGGTCAGGTCAATTGATTAATGTTATGTAATTAGGTTTATCTATCCATTGAGCATTCGACTTTATAAATTCACATACTAGCTCTGAGGTATGTGCAGAAGTTCCTGTGTGATTAACGCCCGTGTTATTTACTACCGACCCTCAGGCATCAAACGCAATTTTATTCTGATGTAACCCTAAAGTGTTCGTAGGTTGCACGTCTAATTTATTTCTTTTTTGATACGAATTCAGCGCAGTGATTGACCGGTTTCATCAAATAATAAGTGCAGTTCAAGAACCGTGTCTATTATCGATAGATGAAGGTCATAATGTTCAAATACAGGTAATTAAGTGTACTAGTGGGCGCCTAGTGGTCGACATTCGACCATAGTTAATTGTTTTAAGTTTAAATTTTATTAGGGTTAATATCATTGTTGAATGTAGAATGAAGAAGGGTAATTGGAACGTAAGAGTAAAATAATACATACAGTCGAGCATAGCAACCTCCTTCACAACCTTTTTTGAAGTCCTTTGTTGACAGATGTCAAAATGTCTTTATTTACATGTGTGTATGTGTTGAGTAAAATTGAAGCAGTAGTGTGAGTAATGCATATTTTAATTAATTTAATGTACTTCTAATGCAGTTTATATAAAATAAATAGCTTTCTGCACTTCTCTATATAAACTTTGCCAAATTTCACGTTCATCCGTTCGCCCAATTCCGTTAAAAAGGGGTACAAAGATTAATTAGGCTTCACGTATAGATAATAATGATTTCAGTTGAGAAAAAGACTGTAATGAAATTATAGAATGGTGGTTGTAGGATATTTATTAAAGTCCATGTGATTAGCAAAAATCTTCAAGTTATGTGTCTGTTGGTTTGTTCGTGAGCCAATATCTTTAAGCTTAGCGTTCTACCATCTCCTGTTACAGTATCATTAGATATCAAATAAGATTTTGGTCAAAAGGTAGATTATGTAATGTATTTTAAAAATAGAGTGATACTTAATCACGACACGCGGAAGATAGTTACTCTTATGGGTTTTAAATATATCTATGTAAATATATAAAATTTAATTGTCTTTATGTTATGTCGAAATAACAACTATTTACTGAATGTATGCGAAATTATACGTGGTAAAGACAATTTTTTTTTTCTGTACGTTTATTCCGACTACTCTCCAAAAGGGTTGGATCGATTTTGAGGGAAGTTTTACTGGCAGATAGCTGATTTTATAAGATGTATCTTTATTAGAAAAACTATTAAGGTTCCGAGTAAATATAAATAATTAAGAACAGTGTCCAATACCGCGCGGGTTCCACTCACACGTTTACATTCCTCGAAAAGTTTTTGCTAAATTCCGCATGGACGAATTTGCGAGTAACAGCTAGTATATAAATACGTGATTATAATTTAAATAACAAGCCTGGCAGACGTTGTCCCGCGCTGATTATAATAAAATCCTTGACAAATTATATACTAAAACCTTCCCGACGAATCACCTTATCGATTGAAATCGTATGAAAATCCGTTACGTAGTTTTTGAGATTATCGCGAACAGATAGACAGACAGACGCGTTAGGGGACTTTGTTTTATACTATTTAATGATATTTACTCTGATTCAGAGTGTACGCAAGTAAAAACCATACGATCAATATATTTTTCATAATATATTCATGTTAAAGACATTAAACTAGCACTTTGAAATATTATATTGATCGAATAAATTATATAATACTTAAAAACATTCTTAAGATTGATTTTCAGACGAAACTCAGCTGAAACTGGTGACAAGCATATTGAGTTTCTTGCCGGTTCTTCTCGATACTTGTTGGGTTGTTTTCCGAACCGGTGTTAGTTTTGCCGTTCGTAATCTCCTTCTTAGGGCCTAAATCGGGTTGAACGGTATCTTTTTGACAAGAGATAAACTTATGATTTCGCATGACTTGTGAATTCGTAACGTTGTGAGTTTGTGACGTTGTAGGGTAAATCTCTGGATCTACTACACTGATTTTGTATATGATTTTACCAGTAGAAAGCCATGTTATTTCTGAGCGTCATAGGCTATATCTTAACCCGAAAAATTAAAATACTTTTTTATGGTGGAAGTAGTAGTAAGCAGGCAGATAGTCGGAGAAAGAACGAAAACGTTTCTTAGGAACGCTGCCTTAACGATGAGAGATATATAATTGAGTTCTAGAGAAAAGTTGTAGAGCTGAATAATGCCTACAAAAAGGCCAGCATATGGCTAACTTCAAGGTTTTTTTACCAAGGCGGGACGACGTCCGCCGTGACGGCTAGTATTTTATGTAGAGATTGTGCAGCCCATCATATGTTTAATCAATTCGTAAACTGTATAAAAATGTATATAATTATTGTTGGGAGTTGCCAATAAATTACAAATTACGAAATTTAAATAAGATATACTATAATTTACTTAAAAAAGAACACAGTTATTCCATTGTTTCGGTAGTTTTCACTTCTGTCGGTAGTTTTTATGACAGCCTCGACTCTTTTATTTTTTTATTTGATTTAATATCTGCAGCGCAGTAACTTAATCGTGCTGCAACAAAAAAAAAATCAACACAAGCTTGCCATAATTTTTTACAATAAAATGATCGACGTTTGTCATTTGAATAATGGTATTTTTTTATAATAAAAAATCGATCTCTAAACAGATCACGATGGTCGGACAATGTTAACTTGTAATCAGGCCGGTCACGTTTTGTATTGTATGATAAAATTTATGAATAATAATGTTGTAAAATTTGTTACTTTCTGTTTGTTGTTACATCGCGACCGATATACGTGACCGAAACACTGCGTTCTACTTGGGTTCACTCGGTTTTTGTTACTCTCTGATTTGGCAAAATTACTGATGGACAGACAGTTTTACTTATTTGATTGTACACAGCCTTGTATTTTTTTTATATCATAGGAAGGCAAACGAACAGGTGGGTCATCAGCCTGTGTTGGGAAGGGGGAAGAGGGAAGGGAGAGGGCGGGAAGGCAGCAGGGGAAAGGGAGAGGGGAGGTGGGCCTCCGGCGCTCTCGCTGACCGAACGAAACGCAACAATGCAAGTACTGTTACTTCACGCCGGTTTTCTGTGAGAGGGTGGTACTACCCCGGACGAGCCGACCCATTCATGCTGAAACCAGTTATAGTATCATCATACGCCCTACAATATTTCCTTTAGATCCTTGAACGATGTTTCCTTATTACGCTTTTCACTTAAGCGATTTTAAATAACACAAAAATATAAATAAAACTGATGTATCTCTATTTCATCGAGTTAATCGAAAAAAGAGCAGAATTATTAATAAAATATCTTATATATTTACTGGGTTGTAAAATAAATGATTTGTTTTCATTCTTACTAAGTACTTATTACAGTAACTTTATTAATTCTATTTTGATATATAATAATTATTATTTTATTTATATGTATGTAACTTGAGTTCAGTAATTGTAATCATTTTTTGTTTGTTATATGAATTCCGATTATAGTTTGTTGTAACTTGTAATCCAGGTAATAAAATATTGTAATATCTTTTGATATTCAATTAATTATTATCACATATCTATATATTAATACGTGAAGCCTAATCTTTGTATCCCTTTTTAACGGAATTGGGCGAACGGATGAACGTGAAACTTGGCATAGTTAAAGTTTGTATGGAGGAGAAGTGCAGAAAGCTATTTATTTTATATAAAATGCATTTGAAGTACATTAAATTAATTAAAATATGCATTACTCATACTACTGCTTTAACTTTACACAACATATACACACATGTAAATAAAAAAGTCATTTTGACATCTGTAAATAAAGGACTTCAAAAAAGGTTGTGAAGCAGGTTGCTACGCTCGACTGTATGTATTATTTTACTCTTACGTTCCAATTACCCTTTTTCATTCTACATTCAACAATGATGTTATAACATACAACTATTATTATAATATGTATCCCTTTAAAAATCAATGAACTATGGTCGAATATCGACTACTGGACGCCCACTAGTTCCTTATTAAATCGCTTATTAAATTAAACAATAATTTACTATACATCAACACATCATTTTTTATTAAAGGATAAAAAACCTAAATGTACTAATCGCCAAATGCATTTATTAGAAACAACAGTAACAGTGGTGTTGCAAAAGCCATTAAAAGTTATAATAACACAAAACATGAATACATATTTTACTCATCGTGTACTACAAGTTATCGTACCATCTATTTTCACCGCACTACGGTATCGACACGCATAGTGTTGTCAACTTATCTGTTAGAAATATCGATAAGCCCGGCGACCGCTTATCTACGATCGACAGCTACTCGATTGAATTGTGCGGAACGGAGAATATGAAATTGTTTTATCGTATCGATACGATCTGACGTTTGTTTGTTGTTACATATTGTTTAGTTGGTAAACGGTAAACAAGATCATGATTTTATTAATTTTATTTTTATTATACGGTAATTATATTACTTCCGTTCTTACAAAATGTTAATTTAACTGTAAGATATTGCATAATATGATTGCTTTTATCACCGACTCGCATTGTGATTATGATCTGTGTAGGATGTACTATTTATATGTTTTCTTTTTCAATCATGCTGTGTACTGAAAGTTTTTACTTGTACATATTAATTTTAAAAAAAGAAACCAGTCAATTTTAACGATAACAAAGGATATAATCAAATGGAATGTATCAGTTGTTACCTGTAAGCATAATTTAAATCCGTGTACCGTCTTGAGGCAATAATTTAAAGTAAGTTAAAACACATCACTCTCGGTTCAAAATCTTAACATCACAGCGACAACATATACCAACGTGCACGCTTACACATGTAAGTGGATGGATATAATTTTTTCCCTTATCAAACTGAAATAGTTTATAAAATTATCCGATATGAAATATATATAAGAATTGTTGAGGTATGTATGCTTGGTACACATATATGTTTCAACAACTCATATATATATGAATAGTTAGCTTACGTTAGCTCAAATAGGTCGCGAATCGCATGTATCAGGCAACAAGCAAGCAAGGTGTGCCGTGCACCCTCGAGCTAGTTGTCAAATAAAATCGGCTGAGTGCCTTAAGCGCTCGCCTTAGTAGTCTGGTAAAGCTGTTAAAATTTTACTAGGTTAATAGCGTAGTCAGTTCGAAAAAAAAAAATCACTCGCGGTAAATTTTAAAAATCTTAAATGTATTCTGTTATATAATTATGTTATTTATTACAACGATATAGTACGCTATCTCGTTGAAATATGCATTCAAAATTCGGTATTTCTCGGTAGTGTTTGAAAACAGTCGGGCGGCGAATTCCTCATCCATTCACACCCCGCGTCACACCACAATGCACGGCCACACTATTTTCGTTCTTATTTAATGTAATTTCTGATCTACAATCTATATAGTAACAGGTTGCAGAGACGGGCTGTCCGAATTGTCAGTGATTCAGACATTACATAATTTATAGAGCCGCTTCAGTTGCGCAGAGACATTGCCTCACTGAGCGTGTTCTACCGTATGTATCATGGCGAGTGTTCTGAAGAGCTATTTAATTTAATACCTTCCTCTCCTTTTCATACTCGAACCACGCGCGCTGGGCTCCGGAGCCATAGTTTTACGGTAAATCCTATCTGGGCACGAACTAAAAAGTTCGCAACTTCTTATCTCTGCCGTACCGTGAAGCTGTGGAACAATCTCCCGGCCAGTGTGTTCCCTCCTTCCTATAATATGGGGTCCTTCAAGCGTAACGTGAAGAGTCATTTATGCAAACCGGCATGACAGCGGCGACCGGTGAGGGATAGTGTGTCTCTACCACCACTGTCGCTGTCGACCACCGCGTCATTGTTTTTTGATTATATTGCGCTCACCATCAGGCACAGTAAAGTCACTTTGCCGTGCTACGATAAAAAAAAAAACTTCTCTCCTAAGGGTTGTAGCATGATTTTACATAACCTATAATCTTTTTTATAAAATAAATGGCTCTAGAATATATATTTTTTAAATATGACAGATAGTTCCAGAAGTTTTCCTTGAACTTCATAACATTTTGAAGTAATAATAATTGATAGCGTATACGGACACCGCATCGATGGACGTAGGTTTGAATCCAAGCAACTGAGTCGGAACTATGGGTGAAGGAAAACGTCTTTATGAAAATGAATTGTTGTAGGGCTTTTTCTAAGTTTGCCTAGCTACCACTGTCAAGTTGAAAATCTGTCGACGAGCATCTATTGGTGTATTTCGGTAGCTGTCTTTGAGAGTCAGCCACTTCTAGGCGTAGAGTGTTTACCATCTTAGAACACATGTAGTCAAAAAAATTACAATAGATAAAATATTCTTAGTACGAAATCAAGTTAGGATAAGTTATATAGGCGCTGTGATAATTCTCTATCGACGAACAAACGCTACATGTACCGATCCACTTTATACGCCTAGCAGGGGTTCCTGTTCTGACTACGTTAGGGTGTGGCTTTTGTGATATTGTTTATGACGGAGTTGTTTGTTAAGGAACGATCCAAAATAGGGTTGACATATTCAACTATACGTTATTTACATTGCCCGCTCTTGTATTTCAATGGATAATTGAGTTCCATCCTAACTAATATTATAAATACGAATGGGAGTTCGTTTGTTACACATTCACACTTTAACTACTGAACCGATTCTCATGATATATTTATATACACGTTGTCAGGGATATAGGGTAATTGTTATGCAAAAGTAAATACTCTTTTCGAGGAATAAGGTATATCTATATTAAAGCCAGCGATGCTGCTGGTAGAAGATAGTTATTTAATATTCAATTGAAGAAGGATTTGCTTTGCGGAAATCCATCATTAAATATAGTGGACGTTACTTTGCACTTCCGCCTGGAATTAATTGAGCACTACCACGTTTTACTGCAACAAAAAGCGTTTTTTACTAAGACAGTACAGAGAATTAAAACAGCGTTCCTTGTTTGAACCTGACGGCGGTTGACACTGTTGGTATGTAAATGTAAATATATTTTAAAAAAAAAATTAAATAATTTAAATACTAGAAACTGTAACAAACTGGTCGTCCCATGTTTCAGATTCAGTAGAACCAGTAATAGTTTTTTTAGGTAATCGTGTTAGGATTTACAACAAACTCCCAAAGCATATTACCGATTTTCGGATTGTAAATTTAAGAGCCATGTTGAGTTTTGGCGTCAAAAGGCTATTATAGAGTGGATCTATATGTGAATAATGGTGATATCTGGAATTGACTCCACTCTGTGCATCCACTAAAACAATTGTAACATGTAATATATTGTAAATTCTATTGTAAATATATATCTGTTAAAAAGATAAACCCTATCGAGTTTCTTTTTTTTATATCGTAGGAGGCAAACGAACAGGTGGCTCACCTGATGTAAGTGATCACCACCGTTCATAGAGACTAGCAACACCAGGGACGCGCTAGTGCGTTGCCAGCCTGTGTTGGGGGGGGAGTTGGAAGGGAAGGGGAAGTGGAAGGGGATGTAAGCACTGTTACTTCACGTCGGTTTTCTGTGAGAGAGTGGTACTACCCCGGGCGAGCCGACCCATTCATGCTGAAACCAGTCATAGCTTCAGCGTGGCTCTATCACCTACTTATTAAGTCTTGTCGGTTCTTCCAAATGACTGGGTTGTTTTCCGAACCGGTGGTAGTTTTGACGATTATAACTTCCTTATTAGGACCTTTATAGAATAAAGAATTATTGAATTTGAGCCACGTAATCAGTACTCTGTAAAAAAAAATAACTAGCCAGTGTTTGCGGCTCAGTACTCATGAAATTGTTTTGCTGTTTCATGGAAACTAACTTGCTTTATTTGAATTCTTTGTGGACTGTTATTTTTTCATTAGTAATTTTGTTTACCTCTGTTAAAATGTTATTGTTATTGCTTAGCCCCTATGTAAAAGCATTGTAATATAATTTAGTATTGCAAAACGTGTATATCTGCTAGGGGAAATCTCGTAAAAATCGATTAATTTTTTATAAGAAATTAATTAGGTTAATTATTTGTAAAAAAAGATTGTTTACATATAAGATGGTCATTAGATAAACCTGATTTAAAAAAAAAATGTTGTTAATTAATGGCATCTAGTGTAGGAATTTAGTAATATAACTATCGACTTTCGCAACTAATATGTAGTAACCCAGAAGTTTGCTAACAGCATTTGCAGCGCGTGTATAATTAGAGGAAAATTTCTATTTTATGGGTTTTGCTAATAGCAAGAGTTTTGATTAACATTATTGCTGTTCAAAACTCGTATATCTATTATCTTTTCGATCTCTAGTATTTCAAAGAGTTAATTATTTTATTACCGTTGTATATACACTAAAACTGTGTATTGATTCTAATTGCGTATTTATATTTGGTTATTACCTACTTTTACCCGCGGTTTCACTCATGTCTATGTAGATTTGGGGTGTAAGGGGTGTCGAATAACATCGAAGACTTGAGACACCCAAGCCAACCTCACCTGCACGTGGTGCACCCTGCTGAATAACGAATGAGGCAATGGCGAAAGCGGGGTGGTAGGGTTTTACAGCCTGACTGGGTCGCAACCACCATGTATGTGGCGAAAAAGCCCCTTATAGTGATTCTCTTTTGCGGGTGGCGTTTCGGGATCAGCCTGTGCATATCCAGTTTTTCGCAGGCCGGCATGACAGCGGCGACCGGCGATGGATACTGTGTCACTCGGTGGTCGCCATTGTTTTTGGATTGTACTGTGCTTACCATCAGGCACAGTGCAGTCTTTTTGCCGTGCTACTATAAAAAAAAAATTCTATCACTCTGACACAGTTTTTACTTCAGGATGATAACATGCATATTAAACGTAGAAAACATTATACAATTTAATAATAAACATTACATTCTATTGTAAGATGTAGCAAACACTGTATTAAATTTTATGAAGACGAAGTTAGAAGATTTTTTTAAATTAGCAACGAAATGTGTCATACATTTAAAATAAGCTAAATTCGATTTCAGCCGTTCCTAATATTTTACGTTTTTTTTTTATGTAACGACTCGAACAATGCGGTTCACCTACTGACAAAAGCTCACTACTGCCCGTGGCTATGAACAGCCTGTCTAAGACGAACCGCAGTCAGCTATAACAGGGTGATAATTAAGAGATCTGAGTTAAAACGCCGAGCATGATCTAATAATGATAAGTATAAATGGTTCCTATAATAAATATCCCATACTGTAGGTTATTAAGCTCTCGAGAAATCCCACAAATCATTATCACACTGATACAGATCTCGGAGATGGTGTGAAAGATCAGATGGTCATTGGGTCCCGTACGTGGGATGCCAGGACATCCTATTGTTCCAGCATTACACCTCGAGTTAGATGCTGAGGCGATAATACAAAAATGTATACTAATATTATAAAGTTGATGTAAACGCTGGTTGTAATCGTGATCAAAATGGTTTGATAATTCGGCGTGATGCTTTTTTGGTGATCGCTAAGAATGCACAACGGTCGGAAAGATATGGGGAAAAATAGGACTCACCTTTCGGCTGTTATCACGGTCGTAGGAGGCCACCTCTTGTTTCACTAACACTTCGGTTCGCACCTTTCACTTATACTCTCTAATTTTATTAATGAATGTTTATAATGTAATTTATTATTAATAATCGATCACAGAGATGTGCGCCGTAGTCATTATGTATACGGACTGACTTAAGCACCGGTGAGGGGGTTAGGGGGAGGAATTATGACACTTGATGGATTTAAAGAAGGACGGATAATACCGTTGTGCATTGTAATGCTTCTTAACCATTTTAGCCTAAACAGTTGGAGAGTTTATTTGTTTGGTTGAACGCGCTAATCTCCGGAAATACTAGCCCGATTTGAATATTTTTTTTATGTCATAGGTGGCAAACGAACAGATGGGTTACCTGATGTTAAGTGATCACCACCGTCCATGGACACTAACAACACAGAGTACGTTGCCACTCTTTGGAGAGAAGGGTTAGGGGAGGGATGGGAGGGGGTTGCGTAGGATAGCGTAGGCCGGAGGGGATCTCAGGGTGGCTCAGGCGGAGGAGGAGTAAACCTCAATAAAAAATCAATTGCGGGTCGGTGGCGGAGCGGCTTTGCCTCTCCGCTGCTTACCGAACTCAGGAAGAAAGGGGCGGGGGCCCCGGACTCCCATAGCACGGGTTCGGCGGGCTGGGAGGCAGTCTCACAACCGGGCTGCCTCAGTCGGGTGTAGCGTGGGAAACGCCTGCCGCCAGGGGGTGTTGCGGAGCTTGCTAACGCAACCCCGGGACACTCCCATAGTGCGGCGTTGGTTGTCGTGGAGTTTTAACCGGTTAAAGTCGCCCTATGGCACCACCCCTGCGTGGCATCACAATGGCTGGTGGTCGGTTCAAGTCAGGCTCTCCCCCGAGGGTCTGACAGTCCATGGTGGATTTTCTCTCCACGTAAAAAAAAAAAAAAAAGGGAGAGGAGAGAGGAGAGGGCAGGGGGATGTGGGCCTCCGGCGCTCTCACTAACCGAACGAAACGCAACAATGCAAGCACTGTTACTTCACGTCGGTTTTCTGCAAGAGGGTGGTACTACGCCGGGCGAGCCGACCCATTCATGCTGAAACCAGTAACACTTTCAGCGTGGCTCTACCACCATAAACCACGATAAAATTCTTTCAGTTTTAGATAGTTCATTTATCAAGGAAGGCCATATATCACGCTAAGACCAATAGGAGCGGAGCACCAATGAAGGATGTTTCAATATCTTTTTTTTTCTTTGAGAGCTTTCGATGCGTGCTAGCGTTAGGCCAAAGTAACTATTCCACGCGGACGAAGTCGTGGGAACAGCTAGTAAAGTATATGTAGATTCAGTTTCACGCATAATCATTTAATTTCAAACATAGCTCAGTTTGTGTTATAATTAAAATCTGATTACACGAAAGACACTAGTCGTATGCTCAATAAGTCCGCTCATTAGTAGAGTTTATTACGACAGTGCCATGAAACCTTATTTGCTATTTTTAATTATTGACTGATTTATGCATGTGACTTCGCTCTTATTTAGGATTGGTTTTCGATTGTCTCGTGATTTTTTTTCTAATTGTATATTTTTTACTTCTTGGTCGGTATTTGGGTTTTGTGAACGATCTAGTAATTTAAATAATCATACGAGTTTAAGAAAAAGTTTATTATTTGCAACCACAAACAGACGCTTTAATTTAATTTATGAGTATCATTTTATTACATAGTATAAAGTCCCCTACCGTGTCTGTCTGTCTGTCTGTTCGCGATAAACTCAAAAATTACTGGGCGGATTTTCATGCAGTTTTCACAAGTGGATAAAGTGATTCATGGGGAACTTTTTGGTATATAATTTGTCAGGGATTTATTTTTAATCAGGGCGGGACAACGTCTACCGGGCCCGCTAGTTAATAATAAATACAAACGGCCATTGAGAATTCACCGTATCATTGAATTTGAATTTACAACTTCATTGCCGCAGTAGTTCGCTTTAACATTATTTACCAGTAGCCCGGTGAAGCTGTTAAGACCTTGCTAGGTCAATAGCGTAGTCAGTTCGAAAAAAAAAACTATTTACCAACGTTTCTAGATATGTTCTTAAGATAAATAAATTACCAATAATAATTATATTTATATACGCCTAAAACAAGCAGTTAAAAAAAAATCTCTTGTATCTTGCGCCCAAGATAAAACTTTGTAGGGTTTAAAATTATTAGATAACGAAATACCGCATAGCCAATTATCTTCGCTTATCTCAAACGATTGCCTGAATTATCAACTTGCTATACAAACTGTAAAAACATGTATAAAGTTATAACATAACGGATTTTCATTGCCTGGAATATATATATAGATGGAATATAATCTTATCTTAAAATAATTATTTGACGCATTCATTATAGTTTTACTGGGGATACACGAACGTGCATACTTTTATTAATTGACTCTAAAGGCAGGAGAATGACACAAGGAAAAAAAATCACTAATCGTTTGCCAACACGCAGAACCTTGTTTGATAGAAAGTTGCATATTAATTATTTGACTCATCGGTTCGAAAACGTGTCGGAATGGCGACGTCTTCCGATTGTCGACTCATACAAGCGGTCAATGATAAATAGTATACTATTATCTATATTAATATTATATATAGTGTAATATAAAGTGACTACAATTTAAATTTGTAAGAATATTATCTATATTTTATAGTTTACTAGCTGACCTGGCGGACGTTATCCTGCCCTGATAATAAAAAAGAACTTAACAAATTATATACCTAAACGTTCCTCATGAATCACATTATCTACTAGTGAAAACCGCATGAAAATCCGTTCAGTAGTTTTTGAGTTTATCGCGAACAGACAGACAGACATAGCAGAGGACTTTGTTTTATAATAGGTAGTGATATATATGAGAAACAGTTACCGTGAACGAAGGAATGTTCAGATAGACAGTATGACACAGTCATATTATTGTATAAGCTACTTTAATAAATAAGCTATGAAAAGGAATCATGTAGTTTCAAAAATAAAACAACAAATATTATAGACAACATAAAACTTTTCTTTTTTGAAATCAGTTAATAACATAATCATTTCCTTTATTTTTCAAAACAAATTGTTCTTAAAAAGACTTCTTCGCTTATTTCTTCCGGCGCCTCGTTAAAGTCACGCATCGAAGTTAAAAACTTAAGGGCCATTATGTGAACGAGAGAAATGCTCTCGACAGAAGTTATAATGAATGATAGTTATCGCGCGATAACAATCGTATCGGTTCACTCGTGCGTACTGAACAAGTGACGCGAACTGGTTTTGTCGATAAACGGTAGCCAATGAATCGATTGTTGATCGACTCGTCTTATCGATATAATTGTGTTAGGGCTGGCGATTTTCAATAATATAATTTTTATTGGCTTGCTGATTTTTAAGCAACCTTTTTTATATCTACGACTTCATAATTACATTAAAAGAAACACGACACTGGTATTTTAACCCACTACGTAAAGGTAAGGTAGTGGTTTTCGAGTGAATATATGTGTAGCTTCTAGCACGTTTTCTAGTGTAAATGGCTCAATTCTAGTTAAATCCGTCTTAATTGTGAGATAAGCGCGATTTTTCGCAAATAATAAAAAAAATACATGTACAGTTAGTTCACAAACGATAGAAGTGAAACCTTCAAAATATGATAAATATATTATAATGTCATTCTCTAGCACGTAAAACCCTGTAGATGGATAAACTTGCCACCTATTAATTTTGTCTTTTCGTTTCATTGTGTTTCAGACTACATCAGATCTAGGGTAGTTTTCACTTGAAAAACCAAAATTTCGTAATTTTTGTTGCATTTGCATTTTTGCATTGATGATAACCTACTGTTACCACAAAATTTGCTTTTAATTATTATCTGAATACAAATATTTTTGGCTTACATCTAATAGCGGTAATGAAATTTAATCTGTTAACCAACCGAGCGGGGCTCTTTCACCCAAATACTAAATATAAAGAGATCATCGATATTCGACAACCCTAACACCGAACAGTCCAACTAGATAGACGGGGTCATTTCGCGAATGTTTGCGGTGAAATTGATTGAACCGAGAAAGGTGCAGTCACAATCGACGACGGTTACCGCCGATGGTAAGAAAGTGTTCGGGACAGCATTCTGCGGCGACACGTGATTTCACATGATCGTTTATTACCCTACGTGTTTCCTCTATAACCGCATAAAATCAACGGCTGTGTTGATGTTTTTTAATAGATTAAACACAGCCGGAATGTCATCTGTCTTGTACCTTTCAATTAATTAGAGATGCTTCTTACCAAGTTGCCCTACTCGTCTGTAAGCTAGATGAGCAATGTTGTTTTTTTTGCCTAGACGTGACTCGGATAAACTAGTTAAGTACGTATATCGATGAATTGTTTATTTATTCGTTTTTAAGTGTTTCTCTCTAAAAGGCGTTTCCAGTACAGAACGTGATTCTATATCGTTGGTTATTTATGTGAATTGGACATGTTTGTGTTGTGTTATTTTAATTCAATAATGAAACTCGAATGATATTTATATGTATGTATATACTCAATAATTTTTTTACGCGTTTTAAGCGACAACGAACATATTCTCTCGAAGCATGTATTGTTTTCAGTATCCTATAATAACACCTATGTTATATAATATAGGTGGTAGAGCCACGCTGAAGCTATTACTGCTTTCAGCTTGAATGGGTCGTCTCACCCGGGGTAGTACCACCCGACCCACAGAAACACCCACGTGAAGTAGTGGTGCTTGAATTGTTGCGTTTCGATCGGTCAGTGAGAGCGCCGTTCGTTAGCTGACCCACCGGTTCATTTGCCGCGTATAATATAAAAAAATATTATATTTATAAATATATTATTATAGCGCAATACTTCCCGCTATACTTATGTAGCATGCCGTGACGCGAAATTATAAATTTATCTCCTGTCAAAAGTACCGCTACCGCTTAGCGAGCCTATAGAAGTTTTCGCTGCAAAAGCACCTTTTGTAAATTACGCGAGCGAAGCCGCGAGCAAGCCTTGAGTATATTAAGAATCCACATAAAGTAAGTAGTATACTATATCTAAGTTGCAGTAAGCATACATCAGTCAGTAGCCCGCGTTGAAAACTTGAAATTGGATGCAAATAACGAATGCTTATTCAACACATACGAGAATTGGCATAGAAAATTATTGACGTGAATTGATTTGCGAATGGCTTGACTCTGACAGTTCCAACTTCTTGATGGAAATTGAAATAAACTTGTGCTCAATTCCGAGCGCATTGAGCTCCGACTCGTATGGAAATGTTCTGAATTTTCTCTTTACTAATACAGTAGAACCTCTTTAATTCGAACTCCATTAGGCCGTAAACCGTAACCTCTATTTGGCGGATAGTAGGTTCAAGTGTCAAACGGGTCTTAATACATAAAGGTTATAACAGGGTGGATCAATACGTGAACGATAGCGACGTCTGGACGTGACGCCTCTCTCTGTGCAGCCACTAAAAACGAATGTAGCTTTATTATTATGTTGTAATAATCAAAAGATATGTTAGTTATTATGTAAAAATAAACCAGATCGAGTTTCTTGCCGGTTCTTCTAGATGACTGGGTTGTTTTCCGAATCGGTGGTAGTTTTGACGTTCATAAATGCCTTCTCAGGGCCTAAACTGTATAAAGAGTGTTTTGATTTGAATAATTTTACCTACAAACCCCAATAACTCCACCAATTGACGTGTGAACCTTCGATAAGTCGTAATAAAAAATCTTTAAAAGGCGCTTTTGTGCTTTACGTCGCTTAAAAAATAACACCGCGCAAGGTAATTTAACTCATTTTACAGGGTTGACAATGTTTTCTTTATTGCATTATCTTGCATTTATATTCATACTGTGATTAGTAATTTGAAGACTGGTATCCTATTGGCGGAAACGTACAAAACGTGATATGTAGTATGACGCGTTATGAGAATATTTATCTAATGAAATTTAAAAGTAAAAGCTGCCAATTTACGACTTAAGCGGTGTTGTTTGCTAAACGAAGTGTAGTGTTTTTCTTCCACTATAACTGGAATAAAATATATTTGATCTCTGCCTATCCATGATTTTAAAACTGTTATAGTTCGAAAAAAAGGTAATTGTTTATAAAAGTACTGATGCTATAATATTATGAATGCGAATGTGAGTTTGTTTGTTACGCCTTCACACCTTAATTACTGAATCAATTACCATGAAGTTTTGCATATAGGATCATTTATACATTGGGATATAGGATACCTTTAATCGAGAACAAAATATTGCTCCTGAAAGATCAAATCTATTAAATATAGTTCTTTATAAAGACGGAGGTGAGTTATACACAATATACACATATATCTAGCTAGTTGGTGCCTGCGACTTCTTTCTCATGGACACTTTCATTCATTATTGCACAGGAACTATGTATTTAATTTGAATTAATTGTGGATATTATTTTGAAGTGAAACCTATTATTATATATTAGTAAACCCCTCCCGGTTTGAAATTTTGTTCGGCAACCTTTTTGTGTGGCGAAAAGTGGTGGGCGTAAACACTGTGTCGGGTGGTGTGTTAAAAATACCGGTTATCGTACGATCACCAAAGTTAGTAAATGTGGATCGCGGTTAGTCAGAAATAATTAAAAAAAAAAGTTAAAATATTACTTTATGAATCTAAAATCGGCATTTGTTTGTCCTTAAGTTATCTCCACTTTATACATATCATATAATAAGTATTTATACATAAATTTGTGTTCAGCGTAATTATATTTACGTGTATATTTAGAGCAGTCAAAAAGTTTAGCGAGGATATTATATTATTATATATAGATATTATATATTAAGTTATTGTTTAACTTCAATATAAAAACGTAATAATAACTGCATTATACCTACCGTACAAAATCATTTGTCTGTCAATAAAAATCTCATTAAATTCGATTCAACATTCTGTGAGATTAGCTCTAATAAACAACAGACATTCGAGTTGTATTAATATGTATACATTATAGACATTGAAACGATGTTAATAATAGTAAAGTTGAACGACCCTTTATATTAATTAACTATCTCATATCTACATAATTTCGTTGACATTAGTAATTGAAAAGGGAGAAGCAGGAAGCGCTTAGTAAATTAGGAAGCAGTCGTTTGTAATGTGGGTCTGCGCTTTAATTAGTTTTAATTGATGTATATAACCCGAGTTAATAGTAGAAAGGGGTCCGATGAAGCGAATTGAAAATAACATATATAAAGTACAATAATACAAAGAAACATAACTGTAATAATTATAGCATTACTCATTTTTTCTATTATGTTTTCAGAATCATATTTGTTATGTAGGGTTTACTGCAAAAGTGCAGTGAAGGAATTTATATAAATATTAAAGTGGACGTTACTTTGCACTTCCATCTGGAATTAATTGGCCGGTACCACGTCCCACTGCAACAAAATACGTTTATTTTACGAGGTGTAAAAGGTTACATCTGAAGTTAGTAATGGAAAGAGCGAAATATGAGTAACTGAAACAACAAAAAGAATTAAAAAACAGATTCAAAAGTCAACCAAGTATGCGTTTTTACAAATTTAATTTACAAGTTTTTTTGTTTAACAGTAAGACGTGGTAGCGTCCAATCACTTCCAGACGGAAGTGCAAAGTAACGTCCACCATAATAATATATGGAATAATGGATTTCCGCAAAGTAACGCCTTGTTCAATCAAGTATCTTAAATATTATATAAAGTTACAGTTACTTAATAAATTAATGGTAGGTAGTAGGTAGTAATATATAGTACTAGCTATGCCCGCAGCTACGTTTGTGCTAACCTTATGTAAAAAAACAACGATTAATAAAGTCATCTGAATATATGAAGTCCTTGACTACTTTACTCTCTTACGGAACTCGAGCCGTCGTTCAAATTACAATAACTTTTGATAGAGTGGACCGATTTTAATGATACCAAGACTAAGTTATACTCGAGGATATGCTTTATGATTTTATTGTGAACCGAGTACTTTAGCAGTGATGCGTGTTCATACAAACAGACAAACACATAGACAGGCAGACATTTCTAAAAATGAGTGAAATATATTTTATTACTTATTCCAAGGCACCTACAACAATTTTTTTCACAAAAATTGAAAAATTAACAGACATGTGTTACATTAATCACGTATAGTGTCGATGCAGTCAGGAATGGCAATTAATACTTCGTAGATACTGTCACTATTTATTTGGCCAGAGCTTCGCCTTACAATACTTTGTATATAAGAAGTGCCTAGATATCACTGACATCTTGCCTTTTAAAGGCCCATCGATATAAGTCAAAGCGATTACTATTTATACATAATTCCGTAAAATAATTTAAGTAACACAAAAATAATAAAGTATGAACAAATTAATGTTATTTAAGCAATACAACAATTTTATATAATTATCCTTATTTATGTATCTCTAATGTGTTCACTAATCTGTCTCGACATGTAGATCAGCGACATCTAGCCTTTCATGGCCGAACTATGAAGTCAAAGAATATACTATTTATTATTCATAATGATCAAACTAATGATTCAATTCTATATAATGATATTCTTATTTAAGTCTTATTAAAATCTATATAATAATAATTATTCTTATTTATGTATCTTTATTATGGTGGCGCTAGTTTCAATGTGTCTCTTAATATGGTGGCGCTAGTATCAATGTGTATCTCTAATATGTTGGCGCTAGTGTCAATGTATATTTATAATATGGAGGCGCTAATATCAATGTTCCGGTCGTGTTGTAGTCTCGTCTATTGAATGTATATATATATTCCTTTTTTTATACGTTATGAGTTTAGCGTTGGACCACAGTGTCATCTGATATTAAATGTCAAAGAGGTTTAAGATGGTAAGCACGCTAAAACTAGAGGAGAACTGAGTCTCATGTACAGGTGTCGGAACACACCAACAAATGCTTGGCGATAGAAATTCAATTTATTAACTAGTCATACGGATTTAGGAAAAGCCTTACCATCATGCTATGTTTTTTTTTTATTGGAGCACGGCAAAATGACTGCACTGTGTCTGATGGTAAGCACAGTGCAATCCAAAAACAATGGCGACCACGGAGTGACATACTATCCATCGCCGGTCACCGCTGTCATGCCGGCCTGCGAAAATCTGGATATGCACAAGCTGATCCCGAAACGCGACCCATCAGAAGCGAATTAATATGACGGGTTTTTCGCCATATACATGGTGGTTGCGACCCAGTCGGGCTGTAAAACCCTACCACCCCGCTTTCGCCATTGCCTCGTTCGTTATTCAGCCGGGTGCACCACGTGCAGGTGAGGTTGGTTTGGATGTCTCAAGTCTTAGATGTTATACGACACCCCTTACACCCATGGTTTCATTGTTCGCTTAAAAGCTCCGACTCCGAATTCGAAATTACGTCAATCCGTGTCAGAATACGCTATCAACTGAGTTATCATTGTTTAAAATAAGTTTTAATTATTTTGGTTCGTTTCAAAATATGTACGACTATTTTGCTTTTACCAGACTCACAGTTTCTGAGGTATTTTAGTTGCAGTTTCTGAATACACAGTCATACGATAAATGTCAGTAAAATTCAACGGGGCATTTGACAATTTATCTTATGGATAACTTTGTTGAGACAATAACTATTCGTAGTTTAACCGAATATCTCAGAAACCGGCTATACGTAACGCACTAGACGGATAGGTATATAGGATATTCATAAAATAAATATCAATACACAAGTGCTACAGAGAAATAAACTTTAATACGTAACAATTATTTTCAATACAAAATATACCTAATTTGCTCGTTTCGCATTATATTTGTATTCACCAAATATCCGACTGCTTTTAAGGACGTTCGAGTATAACGAGGTACATAAACTAGGAACGAATGTTTTGATATTGTATCAAAACTTATACCAAGTCTTGATTTGTGGTTGGCTGCGCGGGGGAGCGCGGATAAAAATAGACGAGTTACACGCGAGCCCGCATGCTTATTAGTGTTTTGATTCTATCGATAATAACAATTAAACGTAATGTGGCACAAATATACATTAAAAATTTATATTTTTTAATATTCAGATATTATATCTGCCCTATAAGTTGGGTAGTTAGGACGAACGAAACCGTCTTATTTACTTTCTCTCATTCTTTAAAACCAAAATACTTGGACTCTAGATTACTATGTAATCATATTATTATATTTCAAGTGCTAGTTTTGTTCATAATTACTTTCATAAAGAATGTTAACATATATTAATAAAACGTTGCGAATTATGCATATACCGTTTTTGAGTTTATTGCGGACAGACAGACAAACGTGGTGGAGGCCTTTATTTTGTATTACGTAATGATTATGTATATAGCCTGTATGTTATTTTGAAGTATAAGCTATATAACTGTAAGTTTCATCAAAATTCGCTTTATAGATTTTGGATGAAGGAGTAAGACACATCTCATCAATTCATCCTCACAATCTTTCATGCTTATAATAGAATTTTTATGATTATTTCTAACAATTGTATCTCTTCAAAATATGGAGTATTATAATTTTCCTCATTCTGTACCGGAAGAAGTAACCTCTTTGATGCTAAAACTCATTAAATTAACAATAATAAGTCTTCCATAGAAATCATAAATTAATTTGTGCTCTATATTTTTCGACTAAAGAATTAAAGAATCGTCTTAAAGTCCCACAAAGCCATGACTTAATTTTATATTGATGAGTATTTCTTTATTTTATCATAATATATTCGATAAACAATAAATTAATACGATTTCATAAAAACACTGCACATAAACTATTTTACTAAACTAAGAAATTTCGATAATCAGACCGAAACAATTTTATGTTATAGTCGTATGTCTATTTCATTACACACATATATATATAT